>CAKNXH010064141.1:223054-237262 GCA_932178445.1 Andricus quercusramuli
CCAGTAACTGTTACTTGACGCTTCCTTTTTTTCGGTTGTACACTTCCATCAGTGATGAAGTTTCGGACCACCCGGTAAAAAGAAGCGCGTGAAGGAACACTTTCTGGAAAGCGTTGAGCATAAAGCGTGAGAGCATCATTGATATTCCTGCCACTTTCTCCATAAATGAGAATCATTTCAATCTTCTGTTGCTGAGATAGAATTTCCATTGTAAAAGTAATGAAGTAAGGTAATGAGGACACCCAAACCAACTCAAACGAACGTGACCAATAACAATAACCCAAACGAAAGCAACCAACATACCCAAATCAAATGAACACAATCAACCTTCCTAATGAATAAACGTTAAGCACGGACAGACACGGTTATCGCTCGGCCGGAATGACATCGAGGATTGTAGACAGTGGAGACTCGATGATATGTAATGTCTACATCCAAAATCGACTGTCGTTAACCAACTGCATTCGGGAATGGTTTTCGACAGTTTTATCACTTTTACTGTCCCGTGGCCAAAAGTTCAAGCACCCCGATGGATGGTGAGAGGCAAGGGGACTCACCGCAATTAAGCACCCCGAAGGGAATAGACAACTACTACGTCCGCGTCGTTATTCCTGGGTAGAGCAGCTAAAAGTAGTGTCAACAATTTCGTAAAGGAGAATCTGAATCTGTGATAAAAAATTGGGGTTGCCATTTGAAATTACAAAGTTACCCCCACCTTGCCTCCTGTGGGGGTGGGGGTGGGGTAAATTTTAACAAATCTTTTTTCCCCCTCGAAAATAATAAGTTTTTATTGCAGACATTTTTTCCGTAGGATGCGTATTTTTTGAGATATTTCGTTGTCTCAAGTTAAAAAAAACACCCTGTATACCGGGAGAACCCCGTGCATAATATTCAAACAAACAAAAAATCCAACTCTAGCCAAAAATGCCTTCGACATATTGGGTTGTAACCATCTTAAGCCTGAGACAAAAATGAGTTTCCTCATTTTTTATTAAAAAAATAAATTAATTAAGGAGCCTCGGTGGCTCAGTTGGTTAGACGCTTGGACTTCATCCCAGAGGTCCGGGGTTCGATCCCTGAGCCGGTACCTCTTGAAATTGTTCTATGTACCTTTACCGAGGTTCTGGTGGTTCGGAACCCACCTTAAGCTGTAGGTTAACCCAACGTGCACTTGACTGCAACCCAGTCCGTGGATGATGGGGTAAAAACCAGGCTTTGCCCAATATGTCAAGGCACACGCTCTTATCAGATCAGTGATAATATTACCTGTATCAGTTTTAATAACTTTAATATTTAAAAACGAAATAGAATTATTACTTTCAATTTCATGTGTAAATTTAAGCCTTGGATGATAAGAATTAAATTGTTTTAAAACGTAAATTAATTTATCTTTAGGTAATATAATGCACGTATCATCAACATATCTAAAATATGTGTGCAAAGAAAAATTCAGATTTTTTATTACATTTGATTCTAAATCTTACATAACTAAATCAGCTAATGTTGGAGAGATAGGAGAACCCATAGGTGTTCCAAATATTTGTCTGTAAAAATTGTTATTAAATTTAAAAACTGTTTGTTCCATTAAAAATTTAATTCCCTCTTCAAATTCTTCAATCGGTAATTCTATATAGTTTTTTATATGAATCCATCTACTTAAAATACTATTGATAACTAAATCAAGTGGTACATTTGTGAATAATGAAGAAACATCTAATGAAACCATGATATGATCAGATGGAATTGTTTTATTAATTATTTTATTTTTAAATTCAAAAGAATTTTTTACTTGATATTTTGGTACTATTAGTGCTTTTTTAAGAACATTATTAAAAATATTAGCCATTTTAGAAGTAGGTGAGTTAATTAGTGAAACTACAGGTCGAAATGGACAATTCTCTTTATGAACTTTAGGTAATCCGTAAATTCTAGGAATTTTAGTATCATAAACTAGAATATCTTTTCTTAATAATTCTTCACCTAAATATCCATTAATTCTCCAAGAATTTAACAATTTAAATGTTTTATTTTTTAATTCTTTTTCTGGGTTTTCATTTAATTTTTCTAAAAGAAGAGGAAGATAAATAAATAGATTGGGGTTATGTTCAAACCTATTAAAATAGATTTATTCACCAACTTTTAAAAAATTATGACGTCTAATTAGAACTAGTAAAACCGGTTTATGATGAGTTGAAAATTAAAAATAGTTTACATCTAAAAGATACATATATTTAAAATTATCGATCATTACGACGATTACGATTATTACACATCGTAGACAGGGATATAATTTCTTTTAATTGAATAAAATCACACACATACACACACACACAAACACACACAGAGACGCTTTTCTTTCTTCCAAAACGAGAATTTCCAATAAAACATAAAAGTAGAGACATACAAGTGACGCAGCAAGAAAAAGAGAGATTCGAATGTAGGAAATTCATAGGACTATCTCCCTCAAAGCACTCGATGCCGTGAAAATAACAGATGAGCCAGTTATTTTGGTGTTTCGCATCGCTACAAAGATCCGAGAAGGGATAAGGTGGTGCAGCTATCCAATGTCCGATAAAGTTATGATCTACGGCAATGACGGCCACTTCTTTTGCAATAAACTTATTTTCAAGATCACGAAAGCCTTGAATATCAATCACGTAGTCCATAATATTCTTCTGCAGTGACAGCAGTGAGTAACCACGTAATGAAACAACCGACTTTTAAGACTGCTTTGGACGAAATGAAAGATGGTCGCTGAGTTCCAAAAAACACGTATGTATGATGACACATAGTCCAGATTTTTCCCATCGTTTTAATGTTCACACAGCTGCATTTTCGAGTGAATTTACTGTGTTGGCAAGTGGTTCTTCAAAACGTACCTCTATTCGTAGACTTCCATGTTTTACGAGATTCCAGTGAGAATAACAATTTGCAGAAAGATCAGGGGTAAGATCGAAAGCAAAGAGGCAGAATCCTTCCGGGTAATCGCTTCTATAAATATCATTACCCTCATTAAGAAAGTGAATACCAGTGCCTGAGAAAAGAGTCTGATAAGCATCAACGTCAAGTTTATTTTTAGAAAAATCTGGCTGCAGAGGTTTCGAGGGTATTTATGTGCCATCGACGTAAAGGGATAAGAAATTCATCTTGTAATTTTTAAAGTTAAGCGGATTAAGTTCTCTACTTCCGTTAAAGGCTCTGTTCTCTACGAAACCGATAATTATTCTTTTAGGCAACTGTCCGAGAATAACATTATCAAGAGTTTCACCGTGAATACCGCCGTGTAAAGTAAGTGCTTTTACCTACACTCTTGTTATCGTGTATTTTGCTGTTCCTTGTGCTAAAGCTGTTGCGTGTGCCAGTAAAATTCCGGGGTTTATTTTTGAACGACGTACGAGGAGCGATGCTTCCAAAATGTGTAAACTGCATGTCCTGATGGGATTCAAAAAGCAAAAACCATCTTTTGTACGTACGAGTCGGAGACGCATCTCCACTCCGTTGAGAAGAAATTTGGTTTGATACGTAATCAGAGACCTCATATTTTGGCTTTTTACCACGCAAGGCTTTTCTACCGTACTTTCTTTGAATATTTAATCGGGCGTGTGCTGCATTTTCCAAAGTCACCTCTGATGGTCGCATTACTATACTGGAATGTCGCGCGTTATTATAACCCTGTACAAGTTGCTGTAAAACATCAATGTAACGATGAGTATTACTATGAGTGAAATAGCGCCACATACGTTCTTTCAGTGTGCGATTGAATCGTTCGACTACAGCAGCCTTAACATTTGGATCACGTACAGCACGAAATTTTATACCCCGTTTTGATGACAAATTTTGAAAAATTACACCGAGAAATTTTTTTCCTCTATCGCTCTGAAGGCAGATGGGAGATCGCTTTTCACTTTTCTCGAGAATACACTCAAAAGCCCTTCTTACTTCTTTCATAGATTTATCTTTAAGAGGCTCAACCCAAACGTATTTACTCAGCACGTCAATCACCACCAGTAGATACAAGTATCCATCGTTTGAATCTTTTAAATGTTTCAAATCAACTAAATCTGCTTCCCATGAATCATCTATATTTGATATATCGTAATTTATTCTTCTGAAACGTCTATGATTAGGTACGTGTAGATTATATGAATCTTGAGATTTTAACCACTCAACCACTTTTGCACGTGAGACTCTTCCACGCACAGCTTTTGCGAGTTTCTCAATGCCAGCGTAAGAAGCTTCATGGGATGGGTCAAAATAAATTTCTTCTAACAATTTCATGGTTTTAGAAACAAAGTTTTCCACTGATTACTACTTCTTTTCCTCCCTTGAGATTTAGCCGAACCTGTGCTGCCAGGTGTTGCTCGCTTCCTACTTCTACCTGGAGTTTCAGTGATACTTGTGTATACCTCGTTACCAGTAATGCTGCCTTCGTCTTTTTCTGTCATTAGGGAGTCATAAAGTCTAGACGATCGGTGGGCACTACGCCGACTACCTGTATCTCTCGGAGAGATTATATTTTCTTTCCAGTATTCTCTATTTCCGACAATCTCTCTAGACATGCCGATTTCACGAAGGATCATGGCAAACTGGCCTCGCCCCGCCGGTTTCACCTTTTTTCTCGACCTCAATGCATCGTTTATTAGATCACTAATATTTGCATTTTTTACAGATTTACCATCTATAAAGAGAGAACCATGTGAATCCCATTTTACACGTTTTCGTAAATCTTGTTCACAAAGTCGTTGGATTAAAACAATTCCTTTATTTTTAAAAGTTTTTGGAATAGTTGCAATAATATTATCAATATTTTTTAAATAATCTTCCCCCTCATCATCATCATTACTATTATTCACAAAACCTATTTTTTGATCTCTTTGATTATCCTGCTCTTTATTCGGTTTTTTATGCTTCCATGTTTCCTGGGTGAAAAATAAAAATTTTTGTAAAACTTGTTGATACATTTTCCATTTTTCACGCTCATCTTTCAAGAATGGTCAATTTAATATTTGACTCATTTCAGCATCGAGTCTGGTCATAATATTACCTGGAGTTTGGGTCGTATTCTTGAGATTGGGAACTTTGTAGTTAGCACTAGAAAGATATTATCTACAGGCTTCATCGAAGAAGCGTTTGCTTTCGTATTTCCAGTATTAGCCTCTGAGCCGAAACCTTGTTGTAGAAATTTTTCTACCTGCTCGCTTGGCACCAAAACCATCTTTCTCGAATGTTCCATAATTTTTAATTAAATGGAAAAGGGATATTTACTCTCGTGAATTAGCTGAGCTGAAAATATTTGAGAGAAGACTACCGATAATCGGTGCGAGTAATAACGGTAAAAATACACCCTTCTAAATTATAAAACGTTTTTTATTTTTCCAAGTACCCTCCGATGCTGCCAATTTTCTTAAAGTATGTTTATGCTTTTTTAACTTGTGTTTTTCATGTGGTTTCAAAGGTATATTTCCTGCCAATATATTTAGAGCGCACTCACATATACTTTTTGCGAAGCGACAGAGTGCATGCAATGCTGCTGTGTTTCTTTCACCAATGTGTTTACGTGCACTCGACGCCATTACAGACGTATAACTGGTATCTGATCAACTCGAGCACCTCCTTTTATATTTTTAACAGATATGTACACATATGAAAAGCCATCAGTTGGAAAAATATTTGTTCTAAAACGACAATTATCGGGTGTAGACTGTTTTAAATCGAGAAGAAGGTAAGCGTGAGGTTTAGCTGTCGCGTCCTGATAAGTCTCCTGTAAAAAACGAGGATTTTCTGGATATATTTGACGAGCAAGATGCTGAAATTGAGCTCGGTCTCGAGGATTTTTAAAAACAACGATATAATTCGTATTGAGTGATATATTCCTTCGTCCATGTCCCTGATGAAATAAATTTTGTGAAATAAAGATAACACTAAGATTTTTGTGGTGACTACCTTTAGTGGAAAGATCTACAATTGTATTGTTTGAAGATTCACGCATAAGATCATCGATAATTATGAGCTTAGGACGGTAATTATCGTTGGAATAATCAGCTAGTTGCGGTAATCCTTCTCTAAATTATGTGGGTTTACCGTAGTCAGAATAACCCGACTGCCATTCAGAATAGTAGAAAAGAATACGTTCAAAATGTGTATCACACATGACATCGATGTGGCTTAAGAATTTTTTGACAAAACAAGTTTTCCCGCATCCACTTGGTCCGCAAACCATAGCAGTGAAAGGATGTTGCCAACGAGGGTCCATTTTCCATACTGATATATAATTTAATATAGTTCATAATTTATAGTAAAATAGCCTGAATAATAAGTTAATAATTAAATTATTAATTAATAAATTAATTTAAATTAAACTAAAAATTAAATTAAACTTGAAAAGTTATTTCTAATTATTCAATTAATTAGTTAATTTATTTATTTATTAAAAATTAATTAAGACTAAAGTTAAAAATTAATTAAGATTGAAATTAAATATTAATCAATTTTTCAATTTTTAATTAATAAATTAACTTAAAAAAAATTAAACTAAATTATTAATTAATTAATTAATGTTAATATCATTTGAAATTGATAATTCGAAAGTATTTTCTGAAAAATAATCAGCTTGTAAGGGCGGCCGTGTGGAACCTATATAAGCTTTTTCGGTTCCACACTGCGAACCTATATAAGCTTTTCCGGTTCCGCGCACGGACCAGGCTTTTTAAGCTTATTAGAGCCTGGTTCGCATGCCGAAAATCAGCTAGTTCCCGGCAGCCGCGTTCCCGGATCGCCTGTATTAGCTTATCGTCATGCGATCTCACGCGTTGGCCCACCCGCGCCGGCCGATGCTGTGAAAATATAATTGCTATTTGCCTCAAACACTCAATATCTCACGAAAACAACAGAAATATGGACAGAAAAGAGCGTAGACTTTATGGTGTTTTTAATCAGTCAAACACTTTTCAATTTGAACAACTAAAAGCCTTTAAAACCTGCTCTCGAGTTCCCATCGCAAGATGCTATCTTATCTTACCTAAGCTGGGATCTTGATCTTATATACTTTCGCACGCAAGGAGGGTTTAGGAAAATAGAAAAAATATCATATTAGATGAAAGAATTTTTTATTTCAGTTTCAGAAAAATGGTTGCAGATAACAATTTCAAAATTTGTATTATAAACTCTTGTTATGTTTCCATTTAAAATGCATACACATGCTCTCACATATTACACACACACACAAATACGAAGAGAGATATACACGTATACACATACTTGTGATTTTTACTTGTGATTTTTACTTACATTTTGAATATTGAAAATCATACAATTTATCATTGAAATTCTGCCCGAGCTATTGTTCAAATATGAAAAAAGTTTTTCTACAAGTATTATTATAAACATATGACAGACATATTTTAAATTAAATATGTGGACAGAAGGTACAAAAAAACTTTTTGACTGTCATCAGTCTTTTTTTAACATTTTACACAGATTATCTTTCATTTCGTTAGTAATTTGAGTGTTTAAAATACATGTTATTTCGCCAAATACACGTTCAAAATGTGAATTTACAAACTCCTCTGACAATTTGATCTTTAGTTGCTGCTTAAAATACTCAAATTTAACATTGATAATTTGACGCACTAATTCACTGGATGGCCTGTGTCTTTTCTCCGCTACAAAATAAGCACTCAATTCTTCCACGAAAATATCCTTGCAGAGCTTGACATTCGATAAAACCCTCTCCATACTTCTGATGTCTTCATCAATGCAAATAACAGTGTTAACGAGGCCTTGAAATGTGGGTGCTTGAAGGACAATTCCAGGGACATAGAGTTTCTCGTTTTTTCCTTGTGTTTCGCTAATTGTTGGTGTGAGTGTTGTTGTCGTTGCTGCATTTTGTACAATCTTTTCGATGACAATAGCTTTTGCATTGTACGAAGTTGTGAAAAACAAGTTGTAACGGCCAATTTTTATCGGCGAAGAACGGACGTTGGAGTTACTGTTGCTGCATCGATCCTCCAAATAGGGACAAACGAGATCGAATTTTTGTTGCAATTGAAGCCATTCATCACGATTGAAGGAATCGTAAAACTGGTTCAAATGATCCATCGGTTTGAATTTCCAAACCAAGAATAACCTTTTTCGAAGAAGAGTTATTCAAATCGTATATTGTTGTAAGACTCAGAGATTGACGAGGTGAATATTTTGCTTTTTTCGCTATTACACTTTCAGATGATGGCATATCTGCAGGGCAATTCCGTTTTTTTGATACACTTTTCACTATCAAATCTTGTGAGACTTCACTCTGGTTGACGGTAGCTTCCATCGTCTGACTTGGAGACTGCGACATGTTATATGTTGAAATTTTCAGAGTATAACTGACGGTTGTGCCCTGCGTGGCCGTTTTTATAGCTCACACATGGGACTTACTCGGGTGGGGCGGTCTAGATATGACGTCACATGTGTTCAACCAATAAGAACACTTTCACGAGAGAGAGACTGAAGCACGTGCTGGAGGTATATATCCCACGTATGCGTTTTAACCTGATTTACATATGTGTGAATAGGGAAAAATATAGCGTAACACTGCGCATGAGCACCCATAATTAACGCTAAAATAAATGGTTAAAATACACTGGAATTAATTGAAATAACATGAATTAAACCTATTTTAAAAAGATTTCCATAATTTTCGAAAGGAATGCATATTCTAACGTATCGAATGGAAGAGATTGTTATCCTTAATAGCAATGTAATACAGGTAAATAAAGAGGGCGGCGATACTTTGAAGCGAGACATCCTGTAGAAAAACTTTTACAACCCATTGATGGTCATTTAAATGTTTGTTAGCTATTCAGGTAATACTGAAGCGTTTAAAAAATTTTAAAATATAATGTACACCTACTGCGAAACACTCAGGATATTATCCTTTGTGTGCAAACTCAATCAAGGATTCTGTGTCTAAATATTGATGGCAAGCACGCCTTGAATTCTATAGCGAGACTGTTAATCCGTCTCTCTAGGTACCTGTTGTACAAAGCTGGGCCAGACTGCCGTCTAGACGACCACCTCGATGATGATGATCATAATGCTTGTTTTGTATTATACGAGGCGACCGCAATGAAGATTGCTAGCTATTTACAGAGTATATAGTCTCCTCAAATATTCGCCAGGCTGGCTATTGTCTAACGCTTTTACCTATATTTTGAGATTTTATCACTTGAGGGCAAATTTTGACGATGATTCCCATGAAAATTGGAGGTTTGGCAAAGCATCTGATTGGACAGACCGCCATTTCCAATAGGATTTCTCAAAATGCAAAAATTGTCTACATCTCCCACTATTTTGGAATTTTCTTCAAGATGATAGGTAGTCCTAGTAAACGCCTAATTTTTCCCCTCCCACACCATCTACCATTGGTACTTTGATATAACCACCTTACATAATCTCAAAAACACAGTTTCTCTAGATCTACGCTAGAAGTAACTTCGTTTGCTACTCTTTCGCTTTTTTAAAAACTTCAACAGAAAATGTTCGCTCCAGCACTTTTGGCCAACATCATCGCGATGTGTGGTAATACGGGTGATTTAGCCGACTGGCAATTACGATTAATTTTTTAATTTATGGTGCGATTCTTAGATAACGCGGGTGTAGATCGGGTTCTGAGAATGGTTGGGAACGATATTACCCTCCGTGAAATACTTATAGTTCGCAGGACGGACATTGCTGTCGAGTCGATTCGTTCGAATAGACTTCGAGATCTTTATACTGACGGTGAGTGAAAATAATTATAATTATTTTAAATGGAATTATTGTTTCTGGTTATTTATATAATAATAATGATAATAATAAAAGATACTAATTTAAAATTGCATACAATCAATAATAATTTGTATTTCAACAATTATTATTAATTATTTAATTAATTAATAATAATAATTTAATGATACCTATTTACTAATTTGGTAATTTTTACTAATTTTCAGCACCAGAAGAATTAGAGTCGACATCGGGTGCTGTCACTACAACAACAACAACTGAAAGTTCTACACCAGCAGCAGTACCAGCAACGACTCGGTCATTTGAAACAATTGATCTGTGCAGTGATAACGATGCCGACGAAAACGAGCAACACCAAATGGAGGACGAGCGTAGTGAAAACGAAAACAGGGACGATAGTGAAATGGAAAACGGTGATATTAGCAGTGAAAACGACGATAATAATAATAACAGTGATAGTTATAACAACAGTGACGACGGAAACAATAGTGACGACGACGAAGACAGTGAAATTGAACAAGTAGTGATTTACGACAAAGATGACTTTGACGAAAGCTTGTATGAAGAGGTGTTAACGGTCGAAAGTGATGATGATGATCATGATGAGGACATGAGAGGAGAAGCAACAATCAATCAATCATTAACAATTAATAATTAAGGATATTTTAATAATGATTAATAATAATAATTGATTAATAATTAATGATAATTAATAAAATAATTATTAATAATTAATCAATAAATAATAATGATTAATAATTATTAATTATTAATAAATGATTGATCATTATTAATAATTGAATAATAATTAATAATAATTAATACCTGATAATTATTTATTTATAACTTTTATTATTAATTTTAAATAATTTAATCAATTTAATTTGATTAAAAAATCAATATCCGTTTATTTAATCAATAAATCGTCATCATATTATAAATTTGACAATTAATATAATATAATCAATTTAGAAAAGTGTCGAAATTGTCTCGCGGTTATTAAATCGATTTATTTTTGCGATTCCCGGGTTGTTTGTTTGATCAATTATATAAAAGTATTAGTTTATTGGAGTATAAATAATATTTACAAAAGTGAGACCGAAAAATGAATACTAATTGTACGTAGAACCCAACCCCTCCACGAGTGCCTATATTCAGCGAGGGGGAGGAAGAAAGAGGCAGCGCTCAAATCAGAGTGACGATCACGACTCTGATGATGATGGAAATCTTGCCAGCATGGCTGAGGACCAAGAAGCACTACGTGATCAGAGTAGTGTTTTAAATGAGGGTGATGAAATGCCGATGAATTCAAAATTTCTAATCACGAATAAAAAACATAAATATTTTCCGCGTTTTGCCTTAGATGGTACTTAAACCGAATTGCGATTCCGGTATAACCCTGATGAAACAATTTGCCCTATCGAGTGGCTTGAATCGGCGATTAAAGAGCTTTTTCAGTATTTATTAAAACCTTATGCCCCTCTTGATTTTATCGTAATCAAATTCATCGCGGAAAGTTTCACCCAAGATGATGCGGCGTTGTCATTCCGTTACGTACGCGATTGTCACTTTGAAGACTTATGGAACTTGATTTTTTTAGTAACACAGAGTGTCGCCGAGTTTCGAATAGATGACAGCTTTAAAATAACAATTGATTGTGTTCATAATTCTACAGGGCTCGGTTGGGGTGTTTTAACTATAGATGTGATTAAGAAAAGGTCAATTTTAGCAATTCAAAATCGCGATAATTTATGTCTCCCTCCAGCGATTGTTTCAGGTAAAATTTATTGTGAACGCGGTCAGTTAAGAAACGGGGACAAAAATTCAAAATGGCATGCTGTTCGCAAACAAAATTCCATCCTACAGACGGTATTAGCACGAGAGCTAACACGCAATGCACTTGTGGAAATACCGTCGGAAGGATGCGGTTTTTTTGAAATTGATAAATTTCAATAATATGTTATCCGTGAACAAATTGCTATCATCGTTTTTGATCTCAAAACTTTCGGCGGCGCCGCCTACCCACCTTTTTCAATGGCACACGATATTTTATCGAAGCAGGTCTAATCCCTACACATACTGTACATCTTTTGTATGATAGCGACACTCGTCATTTTCAGACAATTTTGAATTTGACTGCTGCGGCTTCAACTCGAAAGTTTTGTACACCTTGTAATACGGGTCACAAAAACATGAATGACCATAGTTGCTCGCAGAAATGTGGGGCATGTTTGTCACAGCCGGAATGTAAGAAAACCCCTGATGAAGCATACACCATAGGACGAAAGTGTGATCAATGCTTGCGTCTCTTTTTTAGTGAAGATTGTTTCAATCGTCATAAAAAAATTAATTCGTATTCCTCCACAAACAGCGTTTGTGAAGTATTGCGAATATGTGATGTGCGCTCGCATTTGGTAGATCTATCAAAAGATAAAAATCATAAATGTGGTGTTTCTTACTGTAGGACATGTGGCTGCGATCGTGAGTATAATCACGATTGCTACATGTCACCTACACGTGTAGATTCTGGTGTTACTGACGCGAAGAACCCTGTTTTATTTATATTTTACGATTTTGAAACGCGGCAAAATAAAACGCTCGACGGGGACGACTCTATCAATGAGCATCAGGTTAATCTCTGTGTAGCTCAACAAGTCTGCTCGTGGTCTATCGCTGAACAGGACATTAAGAAACCGTACGACCACTGCGGGTTGATTCGTGAATTTTTCTTTGCTGGTGACAATCCCGTACGTGATTTCGCAGACTTTGCGCTTCGTCCGATTGTTAAATTTAAAAAAACTATCTGTATAGCTCATAATGCCAAATCTTTTGACGCTCAATTCATCTTGAAACATTTAACCGAGCATAAAAATTATCAAAAAACGGATCCTGCTTTAATTGTATTGGGTACCAAAATCATTTCAATGAGAGTAAAGCACACCATATTCATTGACAGTATAAACTATTTTCAATTACCTCTCAGCGCATTACCGGCATAATTTGGATTAGTGGGAATAGGCGAAAAGAAAGGAACGTTTCCACATCTTTTCAATACCCCTGAAAATAAAAATTGTTGTGGACCTCTTCCACCAATAAAATTGTATTCTCCGGGTACAGTGTCGAAAAAAGCTCGACAAGAATTTTTAAATTGGTACGAGGAGAAAAGTGGCGATCCAGAGTATCAATTTAATTTTTGGGAAGAGCTTGTTTCGTACTGTAAAAACGATGTAGATATTTTACGTTGTGCATGTATTGCATTTCGTAAAATATTTCTCGAGTGTGGAAATGTTTGTCCTTTCACAGAGGCCCCCACTATTGCATCGGCATGCAATCGGTTCTTTCGGAAGCATTTCTTGCGAGAAAATATGATTGGGATAATTCCAAGAGGTGGCTATAGGTGGGGTGATACTCAATTCGTCACGCTGGTAGAGCTCGAGAGCATCGTCTTCAAGGAGGCCCTATAGTAGACGGCTTTTTTGAAGATGAAGCTACGAGAACTCGTCGCGTATCCGAATTTCATGGTTGTTTCTGGCATGGTTGCAAGCTCTGTTATCCCATTGATAGAGATAAAATACTTAGTAATACCGTAGAAACCATGAACGAGCGATACGAAAAGACACGTGCGCAATCGAATAAAATAAAAAGATACGGGTATGAACTCATAGAGATATGGGAATGTGAGTTCAATCGCCTCAAAAATACGGACAGCAATCTTAAAGATTTTTTAAATAACCATCCTTTATTGAAAACTAATAAGGTATTAAACCCTCGAGATGCATTTTACTGTGGTCGAACAGGGAATACGAAATGCTTTTACGAGGTGAAAGACGGAGAGATCATCGAGTACAAAGATATTTGTTCTCTGTACCCGTACATCTCGAAAGTCGGAAAATTCCCTATAGGTCATCCAACTGTATATGTAGGATCAGAAGATTGTAAGAAATTTACAAGTCCAGATTTTGATCTTACCAACGTCGAGAATTTAGTACTTTGTACAGTTTTACCTCCACGGAAGCTTTATCATCCTCTTTTACCGGTTCGTTTACACGAGAAACTCACGTTTTCTCTCTGCCGCACATGCTGTGAAACTCTGGAACAGGGCGAGTGTTCGCATGAAGATGAGTCACAGCGTGTGTTGGAAGGTTCATGGGTTTCCGATGAGTTGAAAAAGCTGTGCAATTGGGTTACAAAATTGTCGATATCTCAGAAATATGGCAATATGAAGTAGTAAAGTATGATCCGATCACGCACAAGGGAGGTCTTTTCGCAGGATATATTAATATGTTCCTAAAGATCAAACAGGAGGCAAGTGGTTGGCCATCATACTGTATTGATGAAGTTTCAAAGCTCGAATACATTCGTCAATATGAGTTGACAGAGGGTATCAAGCTTGAACGTGATAAAATTATAAAAAATCCAGGGTTGCGTGCTGTCGCGAAA
>CAKNXH010064142.1:0-26971 GCA_932178445.1 Andricus quercusramuli
CGACCTTATCATCCGCAAACGCTAACCCACGTACCCTCACTGTCCCGAGATCCACAACAAATCATAAATTCACCAAATATTAATAAATGAGTGAACAAATATATAGGGGTTCATCAAAAATTGACGTAAGGTATTTTCTAATTTGCCCCCCCCCCCCTCTCTTTTGCAATATCTTCAGTGCCTGAAATTTTGCATAGTCGGACACACTTTGTGTATTCTATTACAATTATTCTTGAGTATATAAATCATCGAAATTCCTATTTATTTATCGCAGACTTCACAGAAGTTTCCCTTTTTCTGTTTTTATTTAAATGCGAACTGAATTATCAGAACCCAATAAGAAAATCCAACCATTTTTGGCTGAAATTTCATTCGGTCTTTTTGGCTTGAAAATTCTGCAATTGGATAGACATTTTTTTTTTTACTACAAAAATTCTCTCTGGTTGAAAATTCAACTATTTTATGGAACATTTGCCATTTTGTTTTTTTTAATTCTTCTCTTTTTGTAGAAGTTTGATCTATTTTGGTTGAAAATGTGTTTGGTTAAAAATTATTCTGTTGAGGTTCAAGATTAATTTTGTCGTTGACAATTCACATTTTCGAGTTACAAATTCAACTGCTGTGTAGGAAATTCTTATCTAGGGCTGGAAAATTTAAGAATATGGTAGACAATTGAATAACTTAGTAGCAAGATCCACAAGTAGTTGAAGATATTAATTGATAGTAGATAAAGTTTCACAAATTAACTATCTTGTTGAAAATTCCTTTTTCTGGCAGAAGATTTTTTTCTCACTGAAAATGTTACTATTACATTTTTTGCGAAAAATTTATGTTGCGGATAGCACTTGGATGGGCCAACAGCACGCAGTATGCTGTTGGCCCGTCGTGGGTGTGGTGAACCCACACTAGTAGTTACTAGTAATAAATAATCCACCTAGAAACACTACCCGAAGCTGGTAGTGTCACACCTACCCCGAAAGGGAAATGACTTAATGGTATAAAAAAAAATACAAAAACTACGAGTCCTATCGAGGATTGATAATCAAATAATCAAATAACAAATGTGTAAATCCTTCTTGGCCAAACAACTTTTGTTTGTTCATTTTTTTAGAGCTAGTGTTTATTAGAGTTTTTAAATTTTTTTAATTTACAAAAAGCTTATTATTTGATTTTTCATGTTATTTTTTACGATTGGAACAAAAACCATGAGTCCACAAGGACATGAGACCACAAAGAAAACGATAGCGACAAACAGGCCGAAACCTCAAACCTCTTGTTTTTGGGTTCTGGGGGTCTTAAATCATGCAGATTTAAGGAAATCCGCGATAACCACTTCCCACATAGAACCTTCTCATTATGGTGAGAATATAAAAATTTGTATCAGATGATCTCTGCGAACCAATGCTATGAGAATATGTATTTGAGAATTTTTTGGGAAAGTTAAGAACAAAACAACAAATGTTCAATAGATAATGCTTTTATCTTCAACAATGAAGCCTGGTTTGAATAGGTTTCAAATAAAGAATATTTTTACCAATATCATTTTTATTGAATGCCAAAAAACAAAGAGAGTTAAACATGCCAGTGGTTAATCCAATAAAATCGGCTTACGCGAACAGATGATACTCATAATCTGAAGTGCGGAAATAATAGCCTTCCAATATTGATGTTGATCGTTTGTTTGAACAAGCTGAGTTTATTAAATTAACCATTGGTTGATTCACCTGTTTTTGTTCGTTAGGCATTTGTTAAACAATTAACTAGTTACAGAATACATCACTACTTTTGACAATTGGCACTGTGATGATGGAGGATGTCCGCTCTTTATAATATTGTATAATGAGCCGTTAGCTTGACATTCCTCCCAAGGTTGAGGTTGGGATTACTTGATCTCCCTGTTTCGCTCCTTGCACTCCCAGTTTCAGTGCTTCCTGGACGGATACCTAAGTTCACATTTGCACTCCGCCGCTAACAGACATCTGAACTCCTCCCTGGGTTGATGCTTGCACTCCCCCGTTAGCAGACATCTGAACTCCTCCCTGATTTGATGTTTGCACTCCTCCATTAGCAGATACCTTATTTCCTTCCTGAGTTGATGCTTGCCCTCCTCCCATTTTCACTGCTCCTTGAACGGAAAGCTGGGGTCCCATTTGCACTCCTCCGTTAGCAGACATCTGAACTCCTTCCTGAGTTGATGCTTGCACTCCTCCATTAGCAGATACCTTATTCCCTTCCTGAGTTGATGCTTGCCCTCCTCCCATTTTCACTGCTCCTTGAACGGAAAGCTGGGGTCCCATTTGCACTCCTCCGTTAGCAGACATCTGAACTCCTCCCTGATTTGATCCTTGCATTCCTCCGTTAGCAGACATCTGAACTCCTTCCTGATTTGATGCTTGCATTCCTCCGTTAGTCGACGTCTGACCTCCTCCTGTAGTTGATGCTTGCCCTCCTCCCAAGGTTGATGATGTGATTACTTGATCTCCCTGTTTCGTCGCTTGCACTCCTCCCATTTTCATTGCTCCATGAACGGATAGCTGGGGTCCCATTTGTAATCCTCCGTTAGTAGACGTCTGAACTCCTGCCTGAGTTGACGCTTGCCCTCCTCCCAAGTTAGATATTGATCCCAGTGGTGCTTGGGGATAAGCTGCTTGAGCTTGGCCATAAATTTGTTTGTTGTATGCAGCAAGTTGTTGTTGGTATTGTTGCTGTACTTGCTGATATTGTTGTAGTGTTTGTTGGTATTGTTGTAGGGATATTACTTGATCTACCTGTTTTGCTCCTTGCACTCCCCCGTTGGCAGACATCTGAACTCCTCCCTGAGTCGATCCTTGCACTCCTCCTATAGTAGACATCTGAACTCCTCCCTGAGTTGATGCTTGCCCTCCTCCCAAGGTTGATGCTGAGATTAATCGATGTGCCTTCTTCGCCGCTCGCGCTCCTCCTATTCTCAATGCTCCACGAGCGGATAGCTGGGGTCCTATTTGCAATCCTCCGTTACCAGACATCTGAACTCCTCCCTGAGTTGATGCTTGCCCTCCTCCTAAGGTTGATGTTGAGGTTACTTGATCTGCCTGTTTTGCTCCTTGCGCTTCGCCCATTTTCACTGCTCCCTGAACTGATAGTTGGGGTCCCATTTGTACTTCACCGTTAGCAGACATCTGAACTCCTCCTTGAGTTGATGCTTGCCCTCCTCCCAAGGTTGATGTTGAGATTACTTGATCTGCCTGTTTCGCCGCCTGTGCTTCTCCCATTTTCACTGCTCCCTGAAGGGATAGCTGGGGTCCTATTTGCACTCCTCCGTTAGCAGAAATCTGCACTCCGGCCTGATTTGATGATTGCCCTCCTCCCAAGGTTGATGTCGACATTACTTGATCTCCCTGTTTCACTCCTTGTGCTCCTCCCATATTCACTGCTCCCTGAACGGAAAGCTGGGATCCCATTGTCACTCCTCCAGTGGCAGACGTCTGAACTCCTGCCTGAGTTGATGCTTGCCCTCCTCCCAAGATTGATGTTTGTCCCAATGACGCTTGGGGATAAGCTGATTGAGCTTGGCCATAAATTTGTTGATTATATGCAGCAAGTTGTTGTTGGTATTGTTGTTGTGCTTGCTGATAATATTGTAGTGCTTGTTGGTATTGTTGTAGTGCTTGTTGGTATTGTTGTTGTGTTTGTTGGTATTGCGGTTGTTGCTGTGCATAGTCACAGTCAAAAGGTGACTGGGCTGAAGCTAATTCTGTAACGAACCCATAGCAAAGTCATTAATTAGGAAGGTTAGAAATTCACACAAGAAGAATTCATACATAGGTTTCTTCGGTTCACATAAAAATTACTAACACTCATATCTTAAGGTAATGAGAGCGTCATAAAAAGCAAGACAAACTACTGAAACCACAATTTATTATCAATAAATCCCTGATATTCAAGTTATTTCGAAAATATTGAAGCAATGATCCTTCGCAACGACGAACACATACTTTCTACTTTACTTTCTACTTTTTTTTTACTTTCTATTCAAGCGCAATTTTCGCAAAAAATGAAACGCTGAGAAAAAAAATCTTGATACCTTTGTTTTCCCAAGCAAATATTTGAATAATTGTAAATTATTTGAATAATTGAAAAACAGTTCAAATGCAAAGAAAAAATTGCGTGAAGGATGAAATATTATTCAGCAAATAGGTTTTACTGATACTTACCAACTAAAGCCGCAGATGTAAATAGCAGCGCGGCAAAGAAAAGCTTCATTTTCGCGAAATAAGGAGACTGATTTTTCTAGAAGCTGTTCCTGGTCGATAAATTTTTAGAAAAATGCAGGCCAATATATACCCAGTATCTCCCTCTATGTCATGATGAATCGCACATATGAAGAAGGCTACGTGGAATTGATATATTTATTGTTTTCCGATATCTGGACTTCAAAAGTCATGAGAATTTCAATTTCAATACATACCTATTATCTTCCTATACATAGACCATGACGCACATGTGCGAGGACACATATTTTTGTTCAACATTGTGGGTCGAGGTAAGCGATCTGAATGAAATTTTATAAATTTGCAGTACAAGTTGACCCTATTATATAACCAAAGGATTGAATAAAAATAATAGTTTATTCTATAGTTGATAGCATTTTTAAAAATGATGATAGTTCAGTGGAGCATAGTCTACTGAAATTTCATGGATTCAAAATTATGGTTTGATTCATAACTCAGCAAAAAAATCTCAAAGTCGTTTCACCGATTTTACATATCAAATGTCCGCTCCAAGGTCTGTAGTTGTGGTAGGTGCGCGCAAGTACCCAGGTCGAAAATATTTTTATTTTTTATTGGATTTAGGTGGCCAGCAGACACTATATGAAGAAAAAAGACGTGTCTCAAAAATTATTGAGGTGTCACATAGTCAAATATCACGTAATTGAACGGTATGTCCACACCAGCGCCAGCAGCTCTAACAATCGCGCGCATCAAGATAGGATTAAATTTTCTGCTAAATTTTATGTATTTCTGTGGTCAAGAAATGTCAATCACAACATTTTATTATGCAAAAAAATTCCTCTTTATTGAAAGGAATAACTTCCGTCTAAAATTTGTTTCCTAGAAATTAGGATGTTTTTTAATATTACAAAAATTAGGTAAATAATGGGGGAAATATTACTTCGTTCTAACAAATTACTCGTCTAAAAATATTTTTGAAACAAAGAGGTTTCTATTCTATTCTAGCACTTCACGATCGGTTTCTCTAAGCTTTTGCACTTCTTGTTCGACTTAGATGAGAAGAAAAAGTTTATTTACAAATATTATAAAATTATCAAAACCTCTACATAATAAATGATTATTACATTTTGTTGAAGAGGAGATCTAATTTATCTAAGGTTCTATCGACCTTGAGGAACATATCCTCATACAGACATTCGCGCTTCGCGCTCGATATTTGATTTGAAAATATGAAAAGATTATAATATAATATCTATTGATTTTTTGTGTGGTTTGTGTCGTTTGACCAAAAATTTGATCTATTTCATTCCAAAATAAGTTTTTTTTACAAATGAAACAACAAATAATCGTCCCAACAAAAGTGATTAATAGCCAATTTGTAGATCTTTCTTTAGTGTACTATTTTCTTTCATTCATCTTTTTTTGTATCTTGTATAGATGATCGCAAAATGGAATTTGTGATTTTTCATTATTTTTTTGTTCGATAAAAATTTGAATTTTAGATTTTTCAAGAAAATTGAAAAAAGTCTTATGACAATACTTTAGGCTGTTCGAAAGAAAATATTTTTCTTTTCCTGAGTTTTTTTCATATCGGTCGTTTTTCAGCTTAAAATGTTCATTTTCGTTTGTTTTTTTGGAATTTTGTGAATGCTATTACTCCGGTGATTTTCCTTTTATCAAAAAATGTCTTGTGAATATTTTGTTCGCCTTTTCGAGTACTATTATTATCCAGCCGTAGAATTTTTAAAAATTGAAATTTTTCTCAAAAATTTTGAAAATGTGTTAATTTTTTTAATTTGAATCCAAAATGGCTGGCTAACGAACTTGGCCTTCATTTCAGGACACTGAAAGAGAATAAGGAAGCCCAATTCAATAGGTTAATTTTTCCGAAATTTATCGTGCTAACAAACTAAAAAGCTACAGACAGACATACTAACAAACAGACAGACTAACAGGTCTACTGGCATATTTATCAACAATAATTTATTAATTTTTAAACATTTAAACGAATGGAATTTGTTTGATAATTTTTTTATCGAAAATTCGTATTTACCAACAATAATTTATTAATTTTCGAATATTTAAACAAATGGAATTTGTTTAATAATTTTTTCTCGAACATTCCTTTTTTTCCTAAAAATTATTACTATTGATCTAGTGGAATATTTATTAAAAATAATTCATTAATTTCAAATTATTCAAACAATTGGAATTCTTGTTAATAATTTGTTTTTCAAATTTTTTTCTGTATGAAAATCGTTTTTTTTTTGTCTAGTGGAACATTCAACAACATTGATTAATCAATTTTTAAACATTTACACAAATTCCATTTGACTCAAAAATGTTTTTTCCAAAAATTCGTTGAACTGGCAGTTTATTATCGTTATTTATTTTTTATAGAATGGGAAAATATTTTTTAATAAATGTATGTTATTAAAGATAACAAACTGCCAGTTCGACGAATTTTTATACAGAAAATCCTCATTTCTAAAAAAAACGAATGTTCAAGAAAAATTAAGTAAACAAATGGAATTTGTTTGAAACTTTGCAAATTAATTAACCAATGTTGATAAAAATTCCACCGAAGAAATAATAGTAAACTTCAATAAAGAAATTTCAAAAGAAAATTATTTGGACAAATTACATTTGTTTAAATAATTGAAAATTAATCAATTATTCTCATTAAATATTCCAAGAGAACAATAGTAATAATTTTTAGGAAAAAAACGAATTTTGGACAAAAAAAATTTGACTAAATTCCATTTGTTTCAATAATTGAAGATTAATTGAGCAAAAATTATTTATTTTGCTCTACTGAAATATGTATTAACATTGCTCAATTCATCTTCAATTATTTAAACAAATGGAATTTGTTTAAATTTTTTTTTCTCCAAAATCCGTTTTTTTCTCAAAATTATTACTATTAGTCTCTTGGAATATTTATTGAGAATAATTGATTAATTTTCGATTATTTAAACAAATGTAATTTGTCCAAATAATTTTCTTTTGAAACTTTTTTACTGAAGTTTATTATTATTTTTTCAGTCGAATGTTTATTAACATTTGTTAATTAATTTGCAAAGTTTTAAACAAATTCCACTTGCTTACTTAATTTTTCTTAAACATTTGTTTTTTTTAGAAATAAGGATTTTTTGTATAAAAATTCGTCGAACTGGCAGTTTGTTATCTTTAATAACATACATTTATTGAAAAATATTTTCCAATTCTATAAAAAATAAATAACGATAATAAACTGCCAGTTCAATGAATTTTTGGAAAAAACATTTTTGAGTCAAATGGAATTTGTGTAAATGTTTAAAAATTAATTAATGAATTTTGTTAAATGTTCTACGAGACCAACAATAATGATTTTCATAGTAATACTTTTTAGGAAAAAAACGAATTTTCGAGAAAAAATTATTAAACGAATTCCATTTGTTTGAATATTCGAAAATTATTAAATTATTGTTGATAAATATTCCACTAGACCAGTAGTAATAATTTTTAGGGAAAGAACGAATTTTTGATAAGAAAATTATTAAACAAATTCCATTTCTTTGAATATTTAAAAATTAATCAATTATTGTTAATAAATATTCCAGTAGACCAATAGTAATAATTTTTGGAAAAAAACGGATTTTCAAAAAAAAAATTATTTAAACAAATTATACTTGTTTAACTAATTGAAAAGTTATTACAACGAAGATATTCAATGTGATCATAGTTTCGGACGAATTTCAAAGTAATTTATTTTTAGTACTATCCGATAATAAATACATTCTATTATTGAATAATAATTTGTACTAATAACTAATGAAATATTTCTTACATTATTTAGTACGTCATACATAATGAACTCGAAATTTGAAAAAAAAAAAAATTTCAAGAAAATTTTTGTTTACAATTATAACCAGCAGCCAAGCCAACTACTCTTAAAGTGCGAATTGAATTTGAAGTTAAGTTCAATAAGAGGGAAAATTCAACATTATTTTTTCTGATAAATTTTCAAAACAAGAATGTGAAAGTTAACATATTCCTCACATCATTCCCAAAATCTAAAATAAAATTTTAGTTTCTGACTATATTTGAAAATAACAAGTATTATTCCGAAACAAATTTAAATTCTTGAAAATAAAAAATTTTCTCAAACATTTTCTAGATACTTTTTCAACCGATACGAAATCTTGAGAAATCTTTTTGAATTTTCTCAAGAACCACAGGAAAAGTAGGCCGATATGACCCTAAAAATGAATAAACAGATAAACTTGAAAAAGAAATGGTACTTCAAAATTCTTATTTCATTTCAAAAATGATGTTTCCCTCAAATTACAATTTGGTTGAAATTTTTTTTTCTTGACTGAGAAATGTTTTTTAGTTTGAATATTGCTAAATGCAAACATTTGTCTTTATCAAACTTTTGATGTCAGTGGTCTAACCAAGCTTACATGTCTAAATATACCTTAAGACGTGGTATAATTACTGATGATGCATTATTTTCTTGCATGTGCGTGTCGTGTTTGCAAACAGTGACTACGCACAAGCTACCTTGTTTCTGTGTACTATTATCAAATTCTGTTGACATTACACGGAAAAATATGCCCTATAAAAAGTACCGAAATCAGTCTGTAGCTCTTGGACAGGTGCCAAAAAGTTATAAAAATTAAAAGCCTTTTCCGTAAAATTTGTATAATGTATTTTACTACTGAAAGAAAGAACAAACAGAAAGTCCTAGACTGCCTCGTAAAGGATAACTACCTCATTTTATTATTTTGAGTGTAAAATATTTGATTATGATTTAATTGATTGATAATTTAATTGATTATAAATGTTACTTTGAATTTATGAGTAAAAGTTAGCATCGAAAGTTTAGTATACAAATACTTATTGTGAGATGTACATGTGCCGAAAGATTTATTGCTAGAAGATTGATAATATCAATAAGATTTTTTATCTCAAATAACTTCAAACATAGATAAAAATAAATGTAACTAAAGTCCCCGAACCCCTGAAATTATTCCATTAATTACAAAAGACATTGCAGAGGAATGGGGAATAGATTTATTTCTTTTTCTATATTAGTAAAAACTCCTGGAATAATCAACAGTTTCGGATTTTAGTAGTCTTATTTTAAAATTAATTTTCTATATGATTCGTATTATGTATTTGAATAAAAATTAAACAATTCGGTAAGGTATGATTTCTCATTCATATTCTAAATTTTATAGTTGTTATAGACGATTCAGGATTTAAATTCTAAAACAATATTTTAATTCTATTCCAGATTAGGCAGAGTTCCAGCCTAGGATGTTAGAATGATTCAGTATTTGGATATATCATTCTATGGTGAAAATAAGAGAACAAGTATTTCACAGGTATTCAGGATATTATTCCGTTATTCGACGTGAAATTTACAAAGGTGAATTATCAACTAATTAATCGAATTCTGAACAGAAAAGATTAAACTTGAACTAAAAACAGTTGAATTTCCAACTAAATAATTGAATTTTTTGGCAGACAGTTTAATTGTTAACAAGAATGGTGAATTTTGAATAAAAAATGACGAATTTTCGGTCGAAATAGGCGAATGTTCAACAAAACAATTGAATTTGCAGCAACAACAAAAAAAACAAATTTACAATAAAATAGTTAAATTTTGAACCAAAAAGTTGAATTTAAAAAAATTAAACAAAAAGGCTAAATTTTTGACCAAATAGTTTAGCTTTTAACCACAAAGATGAATTCTTAACCAAAACGACGAATTCTCAACAAAGAAAATAATTTTCTACGAAAAAATGACCAATTTTAAACAAAATAAACAAATAATGGCATAGATTTCCAAACGAGTAGTTGAATTGTCTACTAAAGACGAAAAATTTTCAACCAAAACTAGAATAGTTAAATTTTCAGCAGAAAAAAAAATGTTAATGCAAAAAAATCATTTTTGACAGAATAGTTAAATTTTCAACAAACAAAATGAGTTTTTAACAAATTGGTTCTACGTTCAACCAAAAGGTTGAATTTCAAACCAAAAAAGTCCATTTTTAATGAAAAATTTAAAAAATGAATTTTTTTTTTAAAAAAAAGATATGAAAAGAAAAAAAAAAAATAATTTCAATAAAATAGCTAAATTTTTAACCTTCAACCAAATAGTTTAACTTTTACCCTACAAAGATGAGTTCTTAACCAAAACGAATTTTCTACTAAAGACGAAAAATTTCCATCCAAAAATGGAATAGTTGAATTTTCAATTAAAAAAATTAATTTTCGTAGAAAATAAGGATTTTCAGCAAAATAGTTAAGTCTTCAACCAATATAATAAATTTAAAGAAAAGAAGATTAATTTTCAATCAAGTAGTTGAATTTTCGATTCGGAAGATTTTTAATTTCTACCAAAAAAACATAAATTTACTCAAGAAAATATGAATTTTCGACCAAAACTCGAATATTCAAATTTTCAGCAGAAAAAAAATAATTTTAATGCAAAAAACCAATCATTTTTGACCGAATAGTTAAGTTTTCAAAAAATAAAATAAGTTTTTAACAAATTAGTTCTACATTCAATTTTCAACCTGAAATGGAATAGGTGAATTTTCAGTTCAAAAAATTAATTTTCAAACAAAAATAAAGTTTTTCAACAAAATAGTTAAATTTTCAGCAAATAAGATGATTTTTTATTAAAGTTTTCTTAGAATCCAACCAAGTAATTGAATTTTTGATAAAAAGAATAAATTTTCTAATAAAGAATAGACGAATTGAAAAAAAAACGAATTTTCGATAAAAGAGTGAAATTTTTAACCTTTAACCAAATAGTATTACTTTTAACCTACGATGAATTCTTCACCAAAACGACGAATTCTCGAAGAAAATTAATTTTCTACCAAAAAAGACAAGTTTTCAACAAAATAACCCAATTTTCAGACAAATAATATAATTTTCAACTAAAAATGAATAATTTTCAATAAAATAGATTAATTTTCAATAAAATAGATTTGAACTAAATAGCTGAATTTGGAATCGAAGAGAGGAATTTTCAACTAAAATTATGAATCTGCCATTCTGCAACCAACGAATGAATTTTTCATAAATTAGGTCAACTTTTAACAAAAAATTTCTAACAAAACAGTTGAATTTTCAATCTGAAATTATTAATTTTTTGCCAAAGAAACGAATTTTCTAATCAAAAAGACGAATTTTCAACAAATAAAGATTTTTCAGCCAAGACAGGAAAAAATGTCAAAGAATTTGTTGAACATTCAAGCCAAAAGACAGCATTTTCAACCAGGAAATATTAATTTTCTCCAAAAAATTGCAGTTTTAATCAAAAGAGAGAAAAATTCCCCCAACAGGATTAGTTTTCTACCAATAAAGACCAATTTTTGACTTAAAAATAAAAGATTAAATTTCGGCAAAAAAAATGGAAAAGTTACATTTGTGGGTTAACAAATTAATTTTAAATGAAAAAAAGAATTTTCAGCAAAATATTTGAATTTTTGATCAAAGAGATCAACCCTCAAACAAATAAATTGTTAACAGAGTGGTTCAAGTTTCATTCAAGTGATTGAATTTTCAATTTAAAAAATATAAATTTCAGCCAAAAATAGTTACGTTTTTAGTTTAAAAATTATTTTTCAACCAAAAAAAGGCATTTTCAATCGAAAAGATGAATTTTCTGTCGAAAAATATGAATTCTCAACGAATAATGAAATAGTAGATATTTCAAATGAAAAGTATGACTTTTTATTAAAAATGGTTGAATTTGCAACCAAATAATAAAATTCTTCTCTAAAATTACAGTCGTCAGGATGAAGCATCTGGAAGAAAAGAAATGAACATACAAGGCAAATAAATTACTGACTAAAATAATTACTAGTCTGAAACTTCATTTTCAAAATTCTCTAACTTTGCACCGACCAATTTTTCACTTGCTCTAACCATTCATTTCTTCAAAAGAACAAAAATTCCAGAGCCATGAGCAAAATTCGAGGACATTTCCAGGTTTTCAAGGATTTCCAGGACACTTGACACCTTGGATTATTTAAAAAAAAATTATTAAAAAATTTAAAAACGGCAACTATTTTCAATAATAATATGTACTACGTATCTCCAGAGTTTCATTTTTGTTAAAACACGGCTTCAAAATAAAAAAATTAGTTTAAAAAATTTGTTTGCTCTCAGTTTTATGAAACTGATAGTGTGCCTTATATGAGCAGAAATTGTGAAAAAATAATATTTTTCACGAATTTTTTGCTTATATAAAAAGGTATCTTATCAGTTTCATCCCGCATGTGTAAACTTTCATCTGAAGAATTTTCTGTACCTTTCCTTGTTTCCAATAAAAATTCGAAAAATGGATGTTTAAAAAATAATTTTTTTTCGATGCGAAGCAGTGGTTTAACAAAAATGAAACTCTGAAGACATGCATTATATATTACTACCTACTCCTGAAATAAAAAATAAATTTGTTAAAAGTGAGGTCTTTGACGAAAAGTCCAATTTCATGGCGTCTACAATTTTTTTTATTTTTCCGATATAAGGGAAAAAGCTGCTTCTATCTAACGAATTTTGATTCCTTCCGTATTTAAAATATTAAAATTGTCGATTTCAGCAAGTGAGAAGAACAGAGAAGAATATTTTTCAGAATTTATATCATGAACCATCTTTATTGCGTACTATTTTTCACTTGAGGTTTTAGAACTTTCATTTAGACCTTTCGAACCGAATTGAAAATAGTCGCAACTTTTCTACAATTCATCGTAGACAGAAATTTGTTTTCTCTTCAAATTTCGTATACCGAATGCAAAACTTATTGAAAATTAAAAAATCTTTTACTAAAAGTTATTCAAGATTTATAAAATTTAGCTACCCGTCCAAGATTCCATCATCGTAAAAAAAATTAAGGGCTTGTAGCTGGGAATCGGATACGAGAAAAAAAATTAATTATTAAATTTTATTTCTGTGATAAATGTATCGACAAAGTACGAACTTTCTACGAACAGTTCGAATTTTTTTCAAGCAGTTTTGTGAAAAATTAAGACCTGAAAATAAGAAGACAATTTTATTTGTGCAAGCCTGCATGCGGACCATGTGCAGGCGAACCCAGTTCCAAGTTACTAGATTTGCCGGGCCAGCTGGTGAGTTCTCTAAAAAAAATGTTCCAATTATTCGTAATATTTTTGTTTTTATTGGCGAAAAAAAGTTATGAAGAATTTTTGAATTTTTACGTCGTGTTCTTCAATTCTTTCTGAATAGTCGCCGATGACTTAAGACAATCCGTCAATATCCGATTAATTTCTCTCGTACCCGAGCCCTAGATACTAATTCCTAATTCTTTTCAAATTTTTTTTGTGTGGGTAGAGCTCATATTGACTTATTCCTTCCTCAATTCAACTTTTTTTTCAAATTAATATTTCTTAAGCATTTGTTATTCCGAAAAATTTCTTAGGTATGATTTACGACAATCCGTCAATATCTGATTCATTTCTCTCGTATCCGAGGCCTAGATACTAATTCCTAATTTTTTTCACAATTTTCTTTTTGTGGGTAGAGCTCATATTGACTTTCCCCTTCCTCAATTTAATTTTTTTTCAAATTAATATTTCTTCAGCATTTGTTTTTCCGAAAAATTCCTTAGGTAGTAAGACTTCTCTTATACGTGACATCATTCTTGACTTGTTCCATTGGTATGATTTGTAAATTATTTAAACTTCTTGTTTTTCGAAACTGACAAGCCTGCAGATAAGAACGAAGAAATGTGACTTCCTAACGAATTTCACAACAGATTTGATGAAATCATTATGATTTACTTACAGCAAAGAAAATTTTGAAAAATAATATTCCATGCAGAATTAGGTAAAAGACAAAGAGGAATAAGAAAAGCTTAACTGCTAAGAAACAATTTGTTCAAAAATCAAAAACTATTCACCAAATAGCTTTCATTGATACTTACCAACGAGAACAGCAGAAAATATTGAAAATGAGACTGATTCTTCTGGAATTTTTTTCTTAGTAAAGAATTTTTAGATCGAGGCTAGAAATGTATACTAAAAGACCCAGAAACATATTTCAAGAAAGTTCCAGAAACCTTTCTTAAGCTGTTTAATCTATTTCAATGCATCTTAAAGTAAAATGTACAACAGTACAATTTTATTCATCTTGACAAAATTCTGAGAAAATTACAAAAATAGCACCCTCTATCTTTAATAAATTTTGCGCTGTGATTCAGCAGGGAAACAGGATTTTTGTCAAAAGAAGCTGAAAAATCCAATTCTGCAGCTTACATTTATACTTTGGCACATTTATCTATAATCATTTTTAGAGAAAAACGTTTGAACCTTTGATTTAATAAAAAAAAAAAATTTAATGAAAAATCATATAGGACAACCAGTATCATAATTTTCCCTGAATCTGTTGCGATTCTTCATAAACTTTCTGGCTGTATTCGTGTGACAATTGTTAGAAATAAAAAACCTCAATGAACAGAATTGATTAACATTTTCTTAAATAACCTTTGACAGAATCTAAAAGTTTTTACTTTCGTGACACTTTCTCGTACCACGAGCCTTTACTTATTCAGTCTTATGAATAATCTTTTTTTTTTCGTGAATCCACCTCCCCCCAAAAGCAATAATTTTCAAATTATTAGCAACAGCCTTTTTTGGGTTTCATGGCCACATGGAGGTTTTAACGACCTAATTACGTTTTTTTAAGTAAAATAATTTAAAAATTTTTTTGAAATATTCTTTCAATTTAACGAAAATAATTTTTTTTAACAAAACCTTTCTTCAAAAATGTTTGTAAGAAAATTTTTTCAACAGAACCTTTTTTCCCAAAACTTTTCATAACAAAACTTTTTTTCCACAAATTTGCTTTTAAATAATTTTATTTAAAAAAATTGTTTTTTCAAGAATTTGTTTTCATACAATTTTTCATTCAAAAATTTGTGCCCAAAAAATTTTGAATGCAATGTTTTTTTTTTCGAAAAATTTCTTTTTTCAAAAATTACAAAAATTTTGTTCCAAACAATTCCTTTTGTCAAACATTTTTTTCCAAAAAAATTTGTTTCAAAAATTCTTTCCAAAAATTTATTTTTTCAAACCTTTTTTTCTAAAAATTTCTTTCATATAGTTAGAATAAATTCGTCTTTTTTGTGAAAAACAGTATATTCAGAGATTCCGCAAATCATTGAAATTTTCTTCAATTTTTTTTCAACAGAACCTTTTTTCAACCATTTTTTCCCAAGAAATTTTTGCAACAAATCTTTTACTCTAACAAATTTTTTCAAACATTTTTTTCAATCAATTTTTTTTCAAAAATTCTTTTTTCAAAAATTTGTTTCCATACATGTTTCTAAAAAATAACTTTTGTATAGTTAAAATAATTTCGTCTTTTTTTTTGAAAAAAATTATATGAAGAGATTCCGAAAATCTATGGAATAATTCAAAAAATTTCTTCGAAATCTTTTAATAATTTAAAAAAAGAATATTTTTTTGAAAATTTTTTCTCCAACAAAGCCATTGTTACGTCTTAATCAACATAACTTACCTTATATTTTATTAAATAAAGATGGTTCCTCGTTTTAGATTTTAATGTAAATTAAAAAACTGGGATGAGGATAACTACGGTCTACAGAAATAAATTAATAAGATTTGAATATAAATTAATTAGAGTTTATTAGGACAATAGCAATTTTACTGAGATGAAGTACAAAAAGGTTGATTTGAGATTAATGCAGCTGGAGTACTCTTGTTTTGGCTTGCCTCTTGTCGTTTAGTTTTAGTCCACCTTAAATAGGGATGACTAATTAAGTAAACGATAGAGTAAGAGAAAGGAAAACGAGAAAGCGAGATAATTTACTACTTACTTATGTCTGGTTGATGTGTTGTACCCTCTGGCCGGAACTCTTTGTGGGACCCGTAGGGGGTGAGTATACAACAATGGAGGCTGCGCTGACCAGGTCAGTGGATCTGGGCCTCCCTCGTTTCTTTGTTACAGGTGGTTTATTGTATTCCGATGCGACGCTCCCGCACAGAAGTTAGATTTGAAGAAGATTTTGACGGCCCGAGTATTTGGGACCGGAGTTTTAGGGTTTCTACGAATTTTGATTGTAGTACTGGGTGTGGTTCTTTAATGGTGGAGAGTCTAAACTAGGTAGACTGGTTGAACTTCTAAAAACTGTGCAGACTCGTTAAAGTCCCTAAACTGAGTTCCTGCTTCCAAATCTGCTGTATTTATTCATGAGATCCCTCCTAAGATTCCCGTAGGGGTGAGTGGTATTAGAAGTAGGGATTCATCATGGTTCCAATCATCGTTGATGATTAATTATGTAAATGAGTGGTAGGGATTTAATTATCCAATGGGCATCGAGGTTTTCATGTATGCCCATATACGGAAAGTGTCGCAGTAGCTAGGATGCACTATATCCCTTCCTAGTCCAAAGGGTTAATTGATAGGATAGCCAATCAGTGATGAGGAATCGTAATGTGCCCAAATATGGAGAATGGGGCAGTTACCAAATATATGGTATCCCTTCCTAGATGACAAAGGCTGAGATATTCTATTATGTAGAGGGGCATAAGGTTTGCGTGTCTTCTTTGTCAGAGGTTCACCCTCCTACAACTGTCACCTTGATTGGGATATTTATTGCTTTTGTATCGAAGATGCTGGTGTCCCTTGCATAGGCATAAGTAGGTCAAGATGCTTAAATCATGTAGATGAGTAGTATAGGTACCAGCATTTTGTAAACGTATGGGGTTGAGAATCTGGTCTGTTCATAAGGATGGCTTGCTGATTAATTTATAGCTCTTCAATTAATGTGTGTTTTATGGCTGTGTTAGTTCTGCAAATTTATGTAGCCCGCTCATTTTAGTTTAATGTACTGTATATGTGCTGTAGGTACCAGCATTTGGAGGTGTATAGGATTTGAAGATGTGGCTGGTTCTCATGGTTACTTCGCTGATTAATTTATGGTCCTTTGATTATTATGTGCCCATTTCTTGTGTTGAATAGGCGAGATTTTTATGTGTATCGCTTATTTTCGTTTACTGTGCTATGTAAGTGCTATAGGTACCAGCATTTTGTAAGCGTATGGGAAACAAAATGCAGCTAGCTTTTCTGGTTGCCTTGTTGATTAATTTATGTGTTTTTGATTAGCGTGTGCCTGTTTGTTGTGCGAAAAATTGATGCGTACAACTCATCTTGGTCCATTGCTTTGTTCGTTACAAATCCGTTCTTCACGAATGATTTTAACAATGTCGGGTTTGTATATAATATGATTTTGACAATAATAATTGGATATTGGATATGATATTTCAGCTTGTTGTTTTATTAGTTAATATAAATGTTATGTAGTTATAATCAATTGAATATAAATGTTATATAGTCATAAACTATTGAATATGAATGTTATGTAATAATAATATATTGTTTATAATTATATATTATTATTATAAAAGTCGCGGGACGTGACACCTCCCCCCCTTAAGTTTGAGCATGGGAATGTAATGACCATGATCAAACTTGTTTATTGTAATTTGTGTATTTTAAACTTTTGGGTTCGGTTGTCTACGTAGCGGATCTTATATTCTAGGAACGCACGCTTTTGAGAAAGAGGAAAAGATTAATTGTTCGTCTTATTATTATTATTATTATTTTTTAATATTGGTTTGGGATCTTTTCGTCTAACTCTAAATGGGTAATGCTTATATGCTTATGTAATATTTGTTGAAGAAACTTTACGTGAACGAAATTAGTCTATATAATTTTGATTTCTTCTGACGCCGTGGCAATCTATTGCCCTATGCCCTCTTTGATAACATCTTTCGCAGGCATTAGTCCATTTATAAAGTTTAATTTTTCCAAATTGTATTTCTGGTTCTCGCTCGTTATCATTATCTGTAGGTAATTGGTCATTACTAAAAAGGTATATATTGGATAACAATCTTAAAATCTTTCTTGCAGCATCGTGTTTCGCTGTTTGTTTCGAGACAAAAGGTTCGCTAGTTTTTGCATAATTTGTATGACCTTTAGATATTTCGCAAGTTATAACAAATACTTGGAGAGGCGATTTTGGTTGTAAAGTAACGACTTTATAATTTAGGTTAGAAAAGTTATATTCGACACTAATTTCATTCAATGTTTGCAATGGGCTGACTGATTCAGCTGGATTTATCCTTAGATTAGCTGGTTCCATTTTTACTGAAACATACAATATTTTTAAGATAGTAAAGTTTTAATCTTATAATGAAAAAATAGAAAGTTTTATGTCAATGTTTGTTTTACCTAATTATGCTTATTGTTATAATAGAAAAAAAAGTATATATTTTTAATTTCTTGTATTTTTTCTTTTTTGTTTATAATAAATTCATGCAAGTGCATGTAGTAGGAATATAATAATCATACGTAAAAATATCGGTATGCTTGAGTAGTAGGAATATTTAAATTAGGTCGTATTTGATCGCTTGTTTCATGTTTAATTGTGGAATGAGCGAAAATATTGAATTAGTGTATTGTATAATTTAAAGAAAAAGAATTTGTTGTAAAACATTTTTGCTCATTCTACATGTAAGTGTGAATTTCGGTGTCTCGCATACATTCTTGTGTCTATTGATCAGATACTTGCAAATAAATATAACATGTAGATAATTTTCTTTTAGGATATAATAAGTATTTCGAACATGAATAACATTTTTGTTGTACTTGTGATATTTTACCAAGGAAATACCATGAATTTGATTCTCGGAAGAATGTTTTACAATTTGAAGTAACTAGAAGGAAGCAAGTTTCACAAAATTTGATGGGGCTTCCTGGCAAAAAATAGAATTTTTTATGTTTGGCATCTTTGCAAAGCAGTAGAGTTGATTTCTTGCATTATGATTGTTGCTGTTTTTTTTATAGATGCTTTATTTTCCAACATGAATCTAAATAATTTTGATTTTCGTGGAAACCAATAAGTATTAACTAGGTAACTGTTACCTTTTGAATAGCCGTATGGATCAACGCCGTCCATATAGTCTGAGTGCGAAATCTTTGGGCTTTCAGGAGTTGGAATAATTTCTGTACAGAAAGGAAAGAAAATATTCCAACCTTACATAGTTCAACATTTCTTTAAATACGTGAATTCTCATATCTAATAAAAAATAGAAAAATTAGCAAGGAGAAAAAAAAAATTTTCTGAAAAAAAATTCTTGAGAAAGTTATAAGTGAGAATTGAATAGATAAAAAGTGATTGAATGAGAAATGAGTGTATGTATAGAATAGTCATAATTAATTTTTGCTTTTTTTTTTATTTTATGATTTTATGTAAAGGTTTAAGCAAAATAAATTAATAATTAACGTGTTTATTTCAAAGTTCTTGCAATTAATACTTCATTAGGATACATGATGTATGAATGTAGATTGGAAAATAAGTAAGACATTGAGTGAGAGGTAAATAGAAAAAGAGAGATGAATGTAGGTTGGGGTTTTAAAACAGTTTCAAATTCTAGGTAGTATAAAGTAGTGGTAAATAGGAGTTGAATATACTAAGATTAGGAATAGGGGTCTTCGTCTGAGGTTGCAATAGATGCTGTTATGGGGGTGTGGTCAAGAACTTCTTTATTTTGATTGGTTCGCAGGAAAAATGTTTTTCAAAAGTGGGGTTCTATTATCCACTGTATCTATCCCATATGTATACTTGAGATTTTAAAGAAAAATCAGTTTTGTGAAAGAAGTGATCATGGGAAGTACGACAGAAAAATGGATTATAATTAAGGTACAATACTATTCCTTTCTATCTTTTTTATGAATAGTTATAATTTTTTCATATCATAGCTTAGAGAGAAAAAAAAATGTAATTTGGTAAAACTAATGTCTTGCTTTCGGAGAATAATTTAATTTAAGCTAATAGATCTTCTATAAGGGGTTAACTTTAATTGATATACTGACAAATGTATTCTTGAATTGACGTCGTGGAAACTAAAGGAAGATGTTGAACTTCTGTGATATGATAAAAAAATAAAATTTAACTTTTTTAGAGGCTTAAGTTGAAAGCATATCACATTTTCAATATCTGATATAAGATTTTAATGGTTTTGCTGTTGGATAAATAACATTGAATTAGGAAAGCGATATTGTATGCCAAGACATATTGCTTCTCGATGGCTGGATTCTGGAAAATAAATGCAGACATGAATTAGTATTATTCAACATGTCTAATTCAATAGTTATAATTCATGAAGAAAATCTTATAAATAATTTTAGCTCTTCAATGAAATCTAATTAAAAAAATAAATCAATATTTGTAATTATTTTATATGACGTTGAATTTGGAATTTTATAAGAAAGCAATTTAGTTAAATTTCAGAATAAGATCGAGAAAAAAAAATTATTTATCGAAGTTATTTCACTTTTTTAGAAGATTTTGACTTTGTTTCTGGTAAATCAATCAGTGAGCGCTTAAGTCGATTAATGTGTACGACTCTTGGGGAGTTTTTTATTTGAATTTTGACGTTTCCTTTTCCTGGAATTTCTAATACTTCGTATGGTCCTGAATATTGATTGTTGAGCTTTTTGATTTTTCCTCCTTCTAATAAAAATACTTTGTCTCCTACTTTGAATTCTTGAGGATTGATTTTTCTATCGTAATATTGTTTTGATTTTTCTTTAGCTGAAATTAAATTGTGTCGGGCTAGTTCGCGAATTCCATGTAATCTTGTTACTAGATTTTTTGTATAGTCATTATACGTTTGTAATTTTTCATGTTCTGGTGGGGGTTCACTGGAAGGTAATCGAGCTAGTTTTCCAAAAACTAATTCGTATGGGGTACATTTTGTTGCTTCATGAACACTGGTATTATAAGAAAATGTGGCTAATTCTAACCAATCATCCCATTCTGCGTTTTTCTCTGTAAATTGTTTTAAATATTCCGCTAAGACGTGATGAGATCTTTCCAAAGATCCGTTTGATTGTGGGTGAAATGCCGTAGTCTTAAATTGTCTGATACGAAATCTTTTAGCGAATCTTCGTAATAAGTTACTCAAAAAATCTTTACCTTGATCAGTTAAAACTCCTCTTGGTGAGCCAAAAGTGCAAATAAATTTCTTTACAAATGCGTCTGCTATTGTGCTAGCTTGATGATTTGGAAGGGCACAAGCTACACAAAATTTGGTAAAGTTATCTTGAATTGTTAAAATATATTCATTTCCTTTTTCGGTTTTTGGTAATTTTCCTACGATATCCATTGATATTTTCTCGAATGCGGTTCCTGGGGTGTCAGTTATGACCATTGGATTTTTTGTTTTGACGCGTACCAATTTTTTAAGTTGACATTGTGAACAAAGTTGAATATATTTTTGTATGTCTATTTTCATGTTTTCCCAGAAAAAATGTTGTCGTATTCTATTGTATGTTTTTGTCACTCCTTTGTGACCACCTAATGCTGATGAATGAGCTTCTACTAAAATTTCATTTTTCTGTTCTTTTGTGGGATATCGTGTGATTCCTGAGCAAATAATTATCTTTGTATTTGATTCTGAAAATACGGATTTTAGTTGAGTTAAGATTTCTTCCCATGGTATATTATTTACGTAACCAGTTTTAGCTATACTGATTGATTTTAAGTTTAATTTGCTGGCTATATTATGCAAGGAAAAAATGGTTAACTTTATACTATTTAGTGTTTCTGCAAGATTTTCTTTTTCTTCTTCTTCGATAGGAAGGGCTATGTGATAATTTTTTCCTTTATGAATTTCTTTCGCAAGACCTTTCTGAAGGTTTGCAAACTTGGGTAATTGTTCACGCTTTAATAATAATTCTGATCCATTATCTCGGGGTTCTCCATTCGTTGTAGTAAAGTATGCATAGTTATCTTTTCTCATTGTAATTTTATCGCGGCAGTCTATTATATTTGGATGCTTAGTTGACGTTCCGACGGCTGGTTTATCCGGCGGTGGCTCTGGGGGCGGGCGATTTTGTGCTGAATCTCCGTCATGTGTTTCTTTATTGTCATTTGTTTCTGGTAAATCTTCATTAAAATCAGGATTAATTTCATCTAAATTAAACAAATTTTCATTGAAATTTTCAGCATTTAAATTTTCATTGTAATCTTCTAAAAAAATTTCTTCAGTGTCGCTCAATTTTTCATTTTCGCTTGATTCACTGGAACTGGAAAAATAATCTGGATTTTCTGCGTTGCTATCTTCTTCTTCTTCTTGAATTTTCAATTTCTTCTTTTTATTACAGGATTTCTTTTTCTTCTTTATATTTTCATCATAATCTGGATCAGAGTCTGAGTTGTCTGATATATAATCGGGATTAACGTCCGTTTTTACTTCATTGTCCTTTTTTGATTTAGTAATAATTTCTTTTCTTGGTCTTCCTCTCTTTTTTGCTGCAAGAGTAGGGATAAAGTTTTTTGTTTTTAGTGTAGCCTTGCGTGGTCTACCTCGTTTTTTCTTAATAATGATTTCTTCTTGAGAGTCCTTTTCGTAATTATCTTCGCTATTATCTTCTATAAAGGTTTCTTGAATATTTTCTTGCCTACTAACTGGATTTTTAGTTTCTTCAGTTTGATTTCTTGATTTTCGTCTTGTTACCATCGCGTGGCATTTTGATTCTGTTATTTCATTTAGATTTGAGAGATCCATTTGATTTAGTAATACATAAATTCTTTTTTTAACTTGATTAAATAATTCTTCAGTAAGAATATCGTTTTCTTTATTTATTTTCATATTAGAATTTGAACTTGAACTTGGATTGAAACTCGACTGTGAGTTTAAACATGAATCAGTAAACTTAGATTTTGATTCTTTATTAGTACTCGATTTTGAACTTGATTGTGAGTCTCTGTTAGAACTCGATTTTGAATTTGATTTTGAGCGCGTAGAGTATGTTTCTTGATTAACTTTCATTATTTTAGTATCTTTTTCATTTATCTTAGTATCTTCTTCTTTTATTTTAGTATCTTCTTCTTGTATTTGAGTATCTTTTTCTTTCATTTTAGTATCTTCTTTTATTTTAATATTTTCTTCTTTTATTTGAGTAATTTTTTCATTTATTTTAATATCTTCCTCTTTTACTTGAGTAACTTCTTCTTTTATTTCAATATCTTCTTTTATTTTAATATTTACTTCTTTTATTTGAGTAACTTTTTCATTTATTTTAATATCTTCTTCTTCTATTTCGTCATTAACATCCCTGGGGTTTCTTGATAACGCGTCTGCATTTACATTCATTTTTCCTGCTTTATAGACAACTTGAAAGTCATATTCAGCTAATTTTAATTTCCATCTTGTTACTCTAGAACAAGGATCTTTGCAATTTTGAAACCAAACTAATGGTTTGTGATCGGTTACTAGCGTAAATTTGTGTCCGTATAGATAGGGGCGGAAATGTGTTACACAAAATATAATTGCTAGGGCTTCTTTTTGATAAGTGTCATACTTTCTTTCATTATCATTTAAACTTCTAGAGGCGTAAGCAATGGGTTTATCTTTGCCAATTTTTCCTTGTGATAAAATTCCACCAACGGCAAATCCTGATGCATCTGTCGTTAGTACAAAAGGTTGCGAGAAATCTGGTCTTTGTAATAAAGGCGCGTTACATAATTTTTCCTTTAATGTGTCAAATGCAGTCTGCTGGGATTCTGTCCATACAAATGGTGTGTCTTTTTTCAATAATTTATTTAGAGGTGCGGCGATTTTTGAAAATCCGTCGACAAATTTTCTATAATATCCTGCTAATCCTATGAATTCTTTGATATTTTTTGGTTTTTTAGGAACTGGAAATTTTTTGACGGCTTCTACTTTTTTAGGGTCTGGTCTCACTCCATTTTTATCGATAATATGTCCTAGGTATGTTACTTCAGGACGCAAAAATTCGCATTTGTCAGGTTGTAATTTAAGATTTGCGTTACGTAATCTATTTATTAATTCTGTGAATTTTTTATCATGTTCTTCTAATGTATCCGCATAAATAACTATATCATCTAGGTAGACGAAAAGTTCAGTGCCTTGAAGGCCAGTCAATACTAAGTCCATAAGGCGTTGAAAGGTGGCAGGGGCGTTTTTCAAACCAAACGGCATGCGGTCGAATTCATAGTGTCCGAAGGGAGTTGAAAAGGCTGTTTTGTGTGAATCTCGAGGGTCCATTTTTATCTGATGGAATCCCCATGCTAAGTCAAATACCGAAAAGTATTGGGCTTTCCCTAATTGATCTAGAATTTCTGTAATATTTGGAAGTGGATATGAATCACTGATAGTTTTTTCGTTCAATTTGCGATAATCTAAAACCATACGCCATTTTATGTTTCCGTGAGAGTCCGGTTTCTTAGGGACTGGAAATACTGGTGTATTATATGGAGACTGTGATGGCTTTATTATTTTTGTCTTAATTAATTCTTTGACTTGATCTTGGATTTCTTCTTTTTGGACGTGGGGGAGTCTGTATGGTCGTGTAAAAACTGGTATTTCGTCCGTGGTTATAATGCTGTGTTTTAATACGTTTGTGCCTTCGAGTATTTCTCCTGGTATATGGAATCGGTCTGCGTTTTGTTTAATGAGTTTTTCTACATGTGCATATTCTTCTTTATTTAAATGTTCAAGACGTAATAGTTCTTTTATTGACTTGACTCTATCTTCATTTGCAATATTAAAGGTTTTGTGAACATAATCTCCATTTTTGTTTGAATTCAGAAAACAGCTAAGGACTTGTTCGACTGTTTGGTATTTATTATTTTCATTTTGATTTTGTGTAATAAAAGCTTCGTTATCTTCAGGTGTCAATTCTTCAAAGTCGAGAATTTCTACAGTTGGAATTGCAAGTACTACTGGTTCTTCACGAGTATTAGCGATTTTTAAATATGCTTTACCGTTCTTATTTTTAACTATTGCGTTTCCGAAATATATACCACTGTCTTTAGGCAACAATTCAGGGACGTATCCTATTTCCTTATCCTTGTTTTTAACATGTATATAAAAATCAGAAATTGTTCTAGGCGGAATTGTGATTATTTCAGAGGAGTCAAAAGGGTAGTGTTTTTCATTGATTTCTAGTTGCTTTTCTGCATAATTTATTTTTACATTGTTTTTGCGAAAATATTCACTTCCTAAGACTCCGTCGTGTTCTACTGGTACTTCATTGGAAATTATATTAAAAATTGTTGGAAATTCTAGAATGTTTATTGTTATTTGACCGAGAGTGTATACTGGGTGTTCGTTAATTCCAGTAAGTTTCAGACAATGTTGTTTATTAATGTTTACGCACGATTCGACTGCTTTTTCTTTAATTAAATTAGGACCTGCACCTGTATCAATCATTAATCTTACAGGATTATTCAAACCGTTTGCTGATAGCGTTATGTGAGGTATAGTATCAGTGACGCTTAAGTTTACTTTTACTGTTTTTAGTTCATCTATATTTTCAGAATTAGGATCGGATGCATTTAATTTTTTTTTAGGCCTTCCTCTGAGCAACCGGTCTGGGAAGGACATTGGAGTTTTCCGAATTTATTTGTTGAGAAGGATTTAATTGTTGCGGTTGTTGCTGTTGATATTGATTATTATGTTGTCTTTTACGGCAATCATTAATTACATGACCCGGTTCTTTGTAATAGTGACATATTATTTTATTAGGTTTAGGCAGATAGTTATTCACGTCTTTTGGGTCGTTTCGAGAGTCATTTCTATTCCATTGTTGGCTAGGTCCCTGTTCTCTCCACGGGGGTCTATCTTGGTTGTATTTATTCTGAGTTCCCCACGGCTCATATCGGGGTTTGTCATTTGACCAATTATTTTGTGCTTGAAATCGTTGATTTTGGGGATAATTAGGAAAAGATTGTCTTTGATTTGGAGAATTATTAAGAAATGATTGTCTTTGAAAATTACTTGGAGAAAATTGTCTTTGATTTTGGAAATTATTCGGAAAAAATTGTCTTTGATTATTGTTATTATTAAAGTAAGGTTTTGAATAATTATTAGGAAATTGTGTCTGAGAATTATTTGTTCGATTAAATTGAATATTTTGAGGCTTTGATAATTGTCTTGCAAGAATACGACATACTGATGCTACGTGACCTGTTTTTTCGCAAAATTGACATTGTGCATTTTCTCCTCTTGTAAAGTGTACTTTATTGGATTTAGAAGTTTCTCCTGAATAAGGAACAGGTCGCGATTCTTTTCTTATGTCTTTGTTAGTTGCTAATCTTTTTTCAATTTCAATTGCTTTAGTAGCAAGTTGCGAAAATGAATCTGCTGTTCCCATTCTCATTTCTAATTCTGGTCTAAGTCCTCTAATAAAATGATCCATCGCGTAATTTTCTAATTCAGTTTGAAAAGATTTTTCGGTTGTTCCTTTATTATTCATTTTATGAGCGTCGATTATTCTATCAGTAATTTCTTTAATGCGCGAAGCATAAGATATTACGTTTTCATTTTCCCACATATATATATTACCGAGTTCCCCTTGGAGTTGATATACTGTTTTAGTAGGAGCGTATACCGTTTTGAGTTTATTTACTAATTCTTCTATTGAATAAAATGTATGACCATAATAGTATATTGCATTACAAGTGGTAGGCGATGGCCTTTTCGTGATAAGTGCAGTGTTTTTAGGACGAGTCGTAGGTGAGGGCACCGAAGGTGCCCGAACCGAAGACGAGTCTCAAAACACTGCACGAGTCAAGAAAAGGGCCTACCACGAGACATGCACGAAACTTTTTACAACAAGATCATGAAAATCGTGAAAAAAACGCTACCTGATCGAAGTTGCGGGGGGGGGGGGGCGGTCCA
>CAKNXH010064142.1:32482-54613 GCA_932178445.1 Andricus quercusramuli
CAAAAATTTTGTTCAAGACATTTTTCAACAAAAACTTTTTTCTAACAAATTTTTCCAATAAAAATTTTTTCGACAATTTTTTTTTAAACCATTTTTTTAAAACTATTTTTTTCTATAAAATTATTTTTTCAAAAATTTTTTCCATACATATTTTGTTTCAAAAATTTCGTCCCCAAAAAATTGTTCTTGCAATTACTTTTTCCCGAAAAATTTATTTTCTCTAAAATTATAAAAATTTTTTCCTAAACAATTTATTTTTTCACATATTTCTTCCAACAAATTTTCGATTCAAAAATTTATTTCCAGCCAATTTTTATTTCAAACATTGGTTTCCAAAAGATTTTTTTTTCGACGTTTTCCCCAAAAAATTTGTTTTTTCAACAATTTTTTTCTAAAATCTTGTTTTTTTTTTAAATTTTCCCCCTAAAAATTTTTTCTTTCAACAATTTTTTTCGGAAAATTTTTTTTAGAAAAATTTGTTATCCAAACAATTTTTTTTCAAACATTTTTCTCTCTCTTTTGTTGAAAAAAATTATATTTAGGGATTCCGAAAATTCATGAAATAATAAAAAAAATTTGTTTGAAATTTTTTATTAATTAAGAAAAATATTTTTTTTCTCAACAAAACCTTTCTTGAAACATTTTTTCAACAAAACTTTTCTTCACAACAAATTGTTCTTTCAATGATTTTTTTCGAAACAAATTATTTTTTGTTTTGTTTTCAAACACTTTTTTCAAAAATTTGTTTTTCAACAATTTTGCTCTTAAAATTTGTTTTTTTCTTTAATTATTTCTCTAATTTGTATTCTATAGGTCATTGAGAAAAAAAATGTCGAGTTTGAACTCGATTCGCCTAATATTAACGATATTCTTTGAATTTTACAGAAACGTTTCTTTCCTTAGGGTGTGAATCATTTATTGCATATTCAGGGTCTTCATGCGCTAGTTTTCAAAAGAGTTCTTTTTTCGATTTTTAAAATTTTTGTTAGTTGTATGTTTTTCTTATTTTCCATAGAAAATAAAAAATTCTCTATCAAACTTTTTGAAAACTAGACAGGCAAAAAATTAAATAAAAGTATTCTGATTCAGGGACCCCAAAAACAGATATCTAAGAAGGTCTAGTTCACCGCACATAACACGTCTATTTTTCTGTGTGCTTGTGTTATTTACCTTGAATAATTATCAGCTTGAATAAGTATGGACTTGAGTATCTAAAGAAGGTTATTTTAACTCTACAGCTTTTTTTTCCTAATACAAAAGATATTTGGAGGTTTCTCTAAATAAAAATCTGCATAATTGAATCAATAACGAGTAATAATAATTCGTCAAAACAAAATTCTAAATGATTTACATAATCTATAGCAAATTATTGAACATAATAATATACTTATGGAAAGAATTAACTATTCGTTCAACTATTAAAACAAAATCAAAGATCAGTAGAAAACTACTGATTCGATTAGTAGAGATATTTCCTGATTATATAGTAGCAATCAACTAATTGATTGATATAAATGAAATAATTTTTTGAGGACTGTGTATAATAATTAAAAAAGGTTATAAAAATGAAAGAGGTAAAATATAGAAAAGTTCGATCAAATAACGTGATGGTGTAAGATTCTGAACTCTATTGAAATAATAAGAAGGTGATATTGTGAAATTTTAAACGTGACGTAGCCTGTCCTCAATTTAAAAACATTGCCTTCCGTTTATTTGAACAAAGTTAAGAAATGTTAGATTTATTACAATAATGAAATGACGATGTATTTTGAAAATTAACTTTTTTTTGAAAAGTAAGATTTTTAACTGAGGCTTCACAGACTGAAAAAAACGAGAAAAAATAGCACTAAATTATGGAATTTCTGCAGGAAGTAACTGTAAAAAATAATCAGGTCATACAGCTACTATTAGTCATTTTTTTCTCAAATCACATTTTTGTCGCTTTTTAAGATGGAAAGACCACATTAGTCACTCTTCTTCCAATAAATTTACTTCTAGATTAATTACTATTCAATTCAGGTTTATACGTATTTCTGAATATTTTTTGAATTATTTTGAAATATTTTAGGGTATTTTGAAAGGTTCCAAAATTTTTAAAAATATATTTCAATAAGCTAAAGGGAATTTTGAGATTTTAGGGAATTTTTAAAACAGAAATTCAAGAATTTTAAATCAGACTGAAATAAAATTCAAAATCTCATACAGCACCCTTATCAAGGCAAGAAAAATTAAAACAGGTGGGATCAGCGACCAAGCAACGACGCTATCTCCTCGATAGGTATCGAGGAGATAGCGTCGTGAGCACCGAATCGTTGGCATTGCAATAGGAGCATTTTGTGGTGGTTGTCCAAATTTTATCTTTGAATTCTTCTTTTATTTTGAGGAATTCTATATATTGATTTTGAAAACTTTTAAGGCATTTTCAAGAGCTTTCAATTTTGAATATTTTAGGGCATTATTTATTTCATTATTTTAAAGGGATTTTAAACCGTTTGAAATATTCAAGGATAAAGAATTTTCCAAAATTTCGGAAGAAATGGAACGATTCTAGAGGACCTATAAGGGTTTCAAATATTAGGAAAATTCGTAGGATTTCAAAGGGTTCGAAGTCTTTTATTCTTCAATTTTTTTATTTTTTTTTTTCATTGATTTTTTTTCAATTCAAAGGAATTTTTAATTTATCTGAATAATTTGAAGGGATTTCAGAGAGTTCAATACGTTTTAGGGTACATCATTTCCTAGAGTTTTTGAAGATATGGAACAAATTTACAGTACATAAGGTTTCAAGATGTTTAAAAAAAATGTTAAGCGTTTTCATTAGGTTTCTGAGGATTTCAATGATTGTCATTTTTTTTCTCAGTGTATTTTAATGAATTTTCCAGGATTTCATGAAATATTACCAGAGAATTTGACAGGATTTTAGTATATTTTAGTGGATTTTGGGAAACTTATTCAAGAAAAGTGAGGTAATTCCTAGGGTTTCAAAGATTTAGAGTTTTGAAATTAGCTTTTTTGGAAATCATCCTGAATTCTAAATTTATTTATCCCAAGTTCTTTTAAATTTTTTAGAATTCTTCCGGATTTATTGAATTCACTTGAATTCTCTTGAATTCTCTAAATTCTACCTAAAATTCAATAGATTTTATTGTTATTCTTAAATGTTTTTATTTAATTGATGCTGAGGATCAATTGAAGAAATGATCAAGGGATTTGAATTATTTTAAGTTATTTTCCCCAATTCCTTGGCATTTTCAAGAGCTTTCGAAAATTTCAAGAAATTTTAAAATATTTTAAAGGATTTGAAAAATCATAGGTTACTTGAAAAGATTAAAAAGAATCTTGAAATTGATTTCAGTAATTAAATGGGATTTCGAAGGATTTAAAATATTTGAGGGTATTATAAAAGACTTCTAGGCGTTTTCAAGGGCTTTAAAAAATTTTAATGGATTTTAAAAGATGTCAAAGGATTTGAAACATTTCAGGAACTTTAAAAAAATTCTCACAAATTGTTCATTTATTTCAATAGTTTGAAGGATTTTAAAAACTTTGAAATATTTTAGGGTATCAAGATTTCACAGCCTTTTTATAATAAATACAATTTATACAATTAAATCCAATTTCAAGGGATTTCAAAGGGTTATAATAATTTTAACGGATTTTAATATTTTAATGGATTTCCAAGAATTTATTCACAAAAAGTGAAGGATTTCGTAGGGTTTCGGAGATTTAACAAGATTTTAAAATATTTTTTACAATTTATTTGGAATTAGCCCTGAATTAATTTATCCTGAATTCTTTTAAATTCTTTTGACTTTTTCTAAATTCACTAAATTCTACTCAATTCAATGGATTCTGAAAAAGCTTTTTTTAACCTAAATTCTTAAACATTTCGTCAAATGTTTTTTAATTTTTCTAAATTCTTTTCCAACTTACTCGAAATTATTTTTTGAAATTCACCCTGAATACTTTTGAATCTTGTAATTCTCTTGAATTTTTTTATTCAATTGATCCTTAAGTCGCTCAACCTCTCCTTGAATTCTCAGGAATTTCATGAAATTCTTTTGAATTCCTTTGAATTTTTACAAGCTCATTCCAAAGTTACGGAATACAATTATGTTTTTTTATATATTTCGAACTGTTTTCAATTGATTTGAATTTTTTGAATTCACCCTGAATTATTATGAATTTCATCGAATTCTTTTCGTTCACCTCAAATTCCTTTACATTCATTCAAATTTCACGGAAATCAATGGAATTTTTTTTATTTTTACAATTATTTCTAATTCGATTGAATTCTTCTGGATTTAACTTGAATTGTTTTTAAGTCTTGTGAATTTACTCTGAATTTGTTGCCATTTAGGCGCGAAAAAGTACCCTATGAGCGTACTTTTTTCTTGAAAATTCAACTATTTGGTTGAAAATTATTCTTCTAACTGCAAATTTAACTGTTTTATTTTTGGTTGAAAATTTATCTTTTTTTTTTAAATTCTAGAATTTTGTTGAAGATTCGACTTTGCAGGTCGAAAAATTAATTATTTAGTTGTAAATTCAATTAATTCGTTGAAAGTTCATTTTTATGGTGATTCTCTTGATTTTTTTTACTGAAAATTAAGTTTTACAACTGAAAAAACTCTTACATTTTTGGTTGAGAATGTTTTTTTTTTAGTCGAAAATTTCACTATTTCATTGAAAACTCATCACTGTTGGTTGAAAATAAATATGTCCCTCTGAAATTCAACTATTTGGTTGACAATTATTCTTTTTAACGGTAAAATCTTTCTTGGCTGTAAATAAACTTTCAGGTCAGCCCTGAAGAAGTGAACTGCAATGTTCACGAAACGTCGGCAATATTCATAGTTTCGCACACGATTGAAACCCGAAAAATCTTTAAATTTTAAATTCTAAATTTTAAATTTGAATTTATTGTAATGAATCATCGTGAAAGTATCAAATCTATTATTAAAGAACACTACGGGGAGACTTTCCTTACTGAAACTAACACGTTTAGTAAGCTCAGGTCTTCTCAAGCTAAACTACTAACATCTTTAGCTTTCCTAAAACGGTGTAGGGACAATAACATCGTCCCAAAATTCTTACAGTTAAAAAACCATTTGGGAACATCTAAATCCAAATCAATTCTACATAAAACAAGTTTGCTTCTCTTAAAAGAAAGGATACAACATACCAAATTTGACTTGCATACCACCTCCAAAAAACTATTAAAACTTCATCTTTTTCTATCAAACACTCTCAGATTTGACATTTGGTCCACATTGGACCGCATATCATTTGACCAATCCCAACGGATCAAAGATTTATGCACTGAGAAACAAAAAATAAAATTTGACAAATTACTTCCAGTAAAGCACGCACCATTAACTAATACAGTGAAAAATATCTCTAACCATCATCTCAGCAATGAAATGATTTCAGCCTTATCCAAAGGACATAATTTTGCAGTCGCTCCCTCCAAAATCCCAAAAGAAGAAATCATCAGTAATTTGGAATCCACTATATACACCCTTCCACCCGAAAAAGCAAATGACATACGACGTAGGACAGCCAACATTTTACGCGAAGCCCAACTTCCCTCCTCAAACTTAACAAAACAAGAAAAAAAACACCTATTAAAGAACTCAATCAGAATAAAGACATCATAGTATTACCCGCAAACAAAGGCAACACAACAGTAATAATGAATAAAGAAGACTATAACAACAAAATCATGGACCTACTTACTGACTATACATATAAAAAGCTTAAAAAAGACCCCACAAAAACAATAACCAGAAAAACAAAAAGCCTCCTAAAAGACTCAAATCTTGACAGCGATACAATATCTAAATTAAAACCTACTAATCCTATCTCTCCAAAACTTTACGGACTTCGAAAAATTCACAAAAACAACATCCCACTCAGACCGATCGTCAGCGCAATAAACTATCCAACTTACAACCTAGCACGCTTTCTCGCCAAAAGACTTAAGCCTTTCACAGGAAACTCTATCACACACATCCAAAACTCTTTTGACTTCATCAGAAAAATAAAACAGATTCACATTCAACCCCAAGACATCCTAGTAAGTTTCGACGTAGTATCTCTCTTTACAAAAGTACCAATCTCTGATACAATCGATATTATTAAATCCTTTACAAACTTCCCCTCCAATCTCACACCTTTAATAGAACACTGTCTCACAAGTACCTATTTCTCTTTCAATAACCAATCCTACGAACAAACCTCAGGAGCAGCAAAGGGATCTACAATCTCACCTGTAATAGCCAACATTTTTGTGGAAAATTTATAAACTAAAAACTTTAACAAATCCAAGCTTAAACCGGAATTTTGGTGCCGTTACGTTGACGACACTTTTGTCATCTGGAGACATGGACTAGACGAACTGAACAAATTTTTCGATTGCATCAATCAAATACATCCTGATATCCAGTTCACTATGGAAATTGAACAAAACGGAAAATTACCCTTCTTGGACGTACTTGTTTATAAAAGATCCGATAACACATTAGGACATGAAGTTTACAGAAAAGCCACGCATACAGATACTTGCATGCCTCCTCCCACCACCACCCATCTCAAAAGCAATCGGTCATCAATTCACTTGTATACAGAGCTGTCTCCATAACAGATAAAGATAACTTACAAAAGGTATTACAAAATGTTAAACAAATCCTAATACAAAACGATTACACAAACAAACAAATTAATAAAGCAATAGAAAAATACACTCAAGAAAACAAGTCAACGCAAGCTACTAAAGAAAGAGAGAGAAAAACAACCACCATCCTACCCTACATGCAAGGTATCACGGAACAAATAGGAAGAATTCTCAACAAACACAACATCCGAACTATATTTAAACCACCTGCAAAAATAGGACAACTTCTAAGCAACCCTAAAGATAAAAAGGAACCTTTCAGTGATCCAGGAGTATATCAAATCCCTTGTTCTTGTGGTAAAGTCTATATTGGAGAAACCGGGAGGGCGGTGAGTCATCATGTAGAGGAACATGAGAGTAAAGTTAGGCTAAAACATTTCACACAATCAGCAGTAGCTGAGCATCATATCGAAACAGGACATAGTATTTTATTTGACAAAAGAACCGTCATCGCCAAAACATACAATAAATTTCCAAGACAACATAGAGAAGCAATCGAAGTCTTGAAACACCGTAATAACATCAATAGGGACAATGGATATAATACCAATCCAATTTGGCTTTCCATCCTCCCGGGTTTTTTAAAAAAGACTTGATTGGCCAATCAAGTCCAACCTGTCCCCACCGTGGGGCGCTCTGTTATTCTTCTTAAGTGTATTAAAATTTTTTCCGTTGAAGTATCAACTATTATAGCTTTTGTTGAGAATTCATCGTTTTTGGTTTAAAGATAAACCACTTTATTAAAAATCGATTTTTTTTGTGTTGAAAATTCGTTTTTTTGTTGTGAAAATCAATTTTTTAAACTGAACATACAACTTTCTTTTATTGCTTCTACTTTATTACTTCTATTATATTTTTCCATGAAAATAAATACTTTTTCAGTTGATATTCGAATATTTGGTTAAAAGCTGAACTTTGATTTATAAATTCACTTTTTTAGTTGAAGGCTCATCTTTTTGGTTGAAAGCTTAATTATTCTGTTGAAAAAAGCGAGTAGTATTTTTCGGTTAAAAATTTATCTCTTTTGGTAAAAATGTCATCTTGTTAGTTAGGAATGCAAATGTTCATCTAAAAATTAATCTGTTTTAATTGAAGATTCAACTATTTTATAAAAACTCATCTTTTTGATTTGAAAATTCCACTGTTTTGGTAGAAAATGCAACTATTTGGTTGAAAATTCATATTTAGGGCTGGAGATTTCTAATTTCAATGGAAAATCCTTCTGTTTAATTGAAAACCGAAAATGTTTTCTTGATTCCCTTTGGGTTTATTGAAAATTGGGTTTTTCAACTGAAAACTTAACTCTTATATTTTTTCCTGAAAATTGATCTTTTTTTCGTTAAAAATTTCACTATTTCATCGCAAGGTCTTCATTCTTGGTTGAAAACGAAATTATTGCCTAGCTTTTTCCTTGAAAATTCAATTATTTGGTGGGCAATCATTCTTTTTGACAGTAAAATTTAATTGTTCTATTCTTGGTGGGGAATTTGTCTTGTTTGTTGAAAAGTTCTATTTGTTTTTGGTTTTTGAAAAAAGCAAGTATTATTTTCCGGTTGGGAAATTTATCTATTCTTGTAAAAATTTTATCTTGTTCGTTAAAAATGCCAATTTTTGCCTGAAAATTAATCTGTTTTGGTAGAAGATTCAACTATTTTGTTCATTTTCATCATTTACCATAGAAAATTGCAATTATACAGCACACTTTGTGAAAATGATTCACCTTGGCTAAGTATAAACTTGAGTGCCTAAAGAAGTTTATTTTTATTTTGTAGCTTATTTTCTTTCATAAAAGTTACGATAGTTATTAATAAAATTTCACAGACTTTACCAGCAAAAAGTGGGCCAGGGAAGATTAATAAAAAATTACGAATTCGATTACACAAGATATTTCCTAATTCTATAGTGAAAAGCAACTAACTATTATTATTATACCATCAAGACATTCCCCTTTCGCTGTATAGATTTTTAGATGGATCTAAAATTCTTTGGTAAAAAAAATAAACTTATTATATAGTAATTGAAGAAAGGTTATAAAAATGGCCAAATTTAATGAAAGATAGGAAAATTCAATAAAATTGTAAACGTCACCTAGTCTATCATTTTCAAAATATTGCCTCCTGATTATTTGAGGAAAGTTAAGAAAAACAATTTTATCAAATCACAATAGATCAATTGGTTATAAATAAATTACACATATTCAGGTTCATCATACACTTCCTCTCAACAGAATTCTGTTTCCGCTTGTCAACAATTTTCATGGTTGTACATTTTTATTTTTTTCCATAAAAAATGAAAATTATTCAAGGAAGCGTGAATTTATAAAAAATGAATTGTTTGAAAGGCTCTGAATAAATAATGGCTTGTCGTGCGAGGAAATGTTACAAAAGTAATAATTTTTATCTTGTTACCCAAGAAAAAATAAGGAAACAAATTAAGAATAAACAATATTAATAATCGTAGATATAGTTTTTGCAATAGCTTCAGGGAAAATCATAACTCTGGTTGGACAAATGAGTATTAAATAGTGAAAAAACCCAGTACTTTTCTTGTAAAATTAACAGGTTCCAAAGTAAAATGCAAATATCAGGATTTGATTTTTCAGCCATTGTTTACCAAAAATTCTATTCACTTCGCAGGATCATATTGCAAAACCTATTAGAGTTGAAGGATTTTTTTCAATAAGCTCAGAATTTTGTCTACTCAAATTTTTCTTTTTTTTTTAGCAAATTTGGAATTTGTATCAGGACCTCTAAATAAACCATTTTAGAAAAAAAAAACGTGATCTACTTAGGTTAGTTGGAATAGTAGACAGGTGTTTTTCAATCGCAATGCCTAGACTAATACAGCAAGGTGAATTGCACATATTATGAAGGCTAGGTGGAAGAATTTTTTTTTTTTCATTCAAATTCCTAAATTTTAAATGCACCGAAAAGTTACATTCTGGGGGAAAATATTCTGAAATAGGTCAAAACGAAATTCTGAATACTGTTCCAACATAAAAAAGTATGCATTCATTTCATGAGGAAAACTTCCAGTTTTATAACCTAATATTTAAAAAACTTTCCCCTATTTCCCTTTTTTCACCCGTTTCTCGTTTTTGGTCTTAAATCCGAACTGAATTTATCGAACCCAATAAGAAAATTTCTGATTAAGAATGAATCTTTTTTCGTTAAAAATGATATTATTTGATTCCAAATTTCATTATTTTGTGGAAAATTTGACACTTTTGTTATGTGCATCCTTTTTATTTGAAAATTTAACTGGTTTGCTGCAAAATCGTATTTTTGTCTTGAAAATTCGACAATTTTTTTTCTCTCTTGACAAGCAATTTGAAAGAAAAAAAAAACCAAACAAAAATTAAACTTCGATTGAAAATTAACTTTTTTTTTTAAATTCACATTTTTTGAATGAAAATTGAACTGTTCTGTAGAAAATTCATCTCGAAAGGCAAAAATTGAACTTCTTTGTTAAAATTTAATTTTTTAGCTAGAAGATTCATAATGTTAGTTGAAAATACATGTATTTAGCTAAAAATGTAGCTATTTGGTTAAAAATTTCATGTGTTCTCTGTTCAAAATTTATTTTTATTGGTACAAAACTAACCTTCTTGGTTCGAAATTTAACAATTTGATTAAAAATTAAACTATTTGGTTGCTGATTTAACTATTTAGTTAAAAATGTACGTATTTTGTTGAAAATTCATCTATTCTTGGAGAGAATCAATGTTTTAAATTGAAATTGCAAATACAAGGTTGAAAATTATTTTCATTTAGTTGAGGATTCAAGGTGTTTTTGATAAAAATTCGACTTTCTTGATTAAATTCACTTGATTTGATTTAAAACAAATGTTTTTTGTTGAACTATCAATTGTTAGATTTCTTGTCAAAAATGTATATTTTCCGGTTGATAATTAACCTTTCTGGTTGAAAGCTGAACAACATTCCTGAAAAATAATTTTTTTTTTTTTGGTTGAAGATTCACAATTTTAGTTGAAAATTCATCTGTTTTATTGAGAATTGAAATGCTTTGACGAAAATTAGTTGTTTTTTCTCTTTCTTAAATATTAATCGGTTTAACTGTAAATTTAACTTCTTGGTTGAAAATACAACTCTTTGAAAATTACATTTTTTTAAATTCATATTTTTGTAAAAAATTCAGTAAAAAATGCTAGTATCCGGTAGAAAATTCTAGTGTTTTGTACGAAATTCGTTTTTTTTACGAACTAATTTTTAAATAAAAATTCAACTTTTCCATTTTTGGCTGGAAATCGATCTTATTTAATTCAAAAATTCATTTTTTTTTTTTTTGAAAATGTATGTAAATTGTTAAAAAGTCGTCTTTGTGACAGAAAATTAATCTACTCAATCGACAATTCAACTCATTGGCAGAAAATGTATGTGTTTTCACAAAAATTCTTATTTTTAGTAGAAAATTAATCTTCTCGGTTGTCAATTTAACTGTTTTGTGGAAAGTTTGTCTTTTCGATTTGGAAATTCAATATTTTGGATGACATTCTTTTTTACTGAAAGATCTTCCTTGGTTGAAAATTCGACTTTTCTTCCAAATTTGTCTTCCTAATATGAAAATTCATATTTTTTAGTAGAAATTTCATCTTTTTGACTGCAAATGCAACAGCTTGGTTGAAAATGTATCTGTTTTGGTTGATAATTTAACTGTTGCAAATCCTATTTTTTTGTTTGATTTAACTGTTTTTCATTTGAAAAATTCAAATAATTCAAAATTGCTGCAAAAAAAAGCTTATTCGATTTGAGAATTTGTTTTTTATTTTGACTACCTCCATGGGAAAGCAAATGTATTGAATTATTTATAAAAAGGGGGCGTACTTTTTTGTGAAAAAAATTGCGAAATTTAACAAATAAATAGATTTAAATACAAATAGCTATTTTTGTCTTGTATTTTCTTGTAGAAAAGTAGGAAAATTAACAGTAATGTATAAGTTTCTACAATTAAAAATTTTGTATAACTTTTAATTTTAATATTTACAATCGAGCAAGTTACCGATTTTAGCGTTAAAAATAGAAATTTTCCAATTTGAAAGCCTCAGTAGTATTTAAAAAAAATTCCAATTAGTAGATTCATAATTGAAGGCTCTTATTCAATGTTAAATGCGATTTCAATATTGTTTTAATCTAAAACATTCTATTTTCAAACCATTTGATTTTAAATTTTTTAATAAAGGAAGGCATTTTTTGAATATTTAGCAATATTTTACCTTTCATTCGAATCAAGAAATCATAAATTAAATATCAAAAACTGAATTATTTAAAATAGAAAGCCTTGGATCGTTAATATTTCAGAGTATTAAATTTCAACTTTGAACTTTACCATTCTAATTTTTCTATTTGAAAAATTTTTAGTATATAAGTGGAATTATGGAATTTTTATGCCTGAAAAACAATTGAGCAATTACGAAGTTGAAAAAATTTTGAGTTTGTTTCAGAGATATTTACAAAACTTGAGAAGATCCAAACATAATTTAAAACTGGAAAAGATTCCGAAAAATAAAGACCTAAATTTAGATTTTTGAAGGTTTTCAAATAAAATTTTGAAGCATTTTAGGGATCTTTAAAGGTTTTGAGAAAAAGAAAATCTTAAAATCGCTGGGAAAATTGAAATGATTTTCTATTTTAGAAAATTAATTCAAAGAGAATATTTCAAGAGACTTCTAAAAAACGTTTGCCCTATAAGCTTTTTAAGCATTTTGAAAGGTTTTAAATGAATACAAAATTTGTATCAAAATTCCTAGAAAAACTAACAATATATTTTTCTTTAAATTAATTAAAAATAAATATTTAATAAGATTTTCAAAATTTGCAAAGACAAATTTGGATGCTTCTAAGCTGATTTTTTTACTTTTGCAGTATTTTCAAAAAGTTGTAGGAAACATTTGAGTTTCAAAATGATACTATTATTATTAGATTCCTAGACAATTTTCAAATTATTTTTTCAAAATAATTTTTAAGGCAATATTTTGAAACATTTCGAAAAAAATGTATTTAAAATTTTTACATTTTTTTATTCATTCTTCAAATCATATCATTAAAAATGACAGCGTGAATTTTTATTTTTTTAAATCTTTAACCTGTACAATGTATAAATCATAAAATTTTGCAATTTAAAAATTTTCAATCAAAAAATGTTCAATTGAAAATTGTTTATAGCTTGTATTTCATACGCGCAAATTATTGAACGTTTGAATCATAATTTTTTGAACTATAATTTTGAAAGTTTGAAATTCAAAAGCATACTACTTCGAGTGTTTTAATTTGCGGTTCAGTTTTTATAACTTTGAATAAAAAAAAATTTATTTTTAAGAGTTGAACTCTTTCAATTTCAATGACCGTGATCAATTCTTCCTCAATTGATGAATTTTTATTTGCAGTCAAAAAACTGTTCTTTTTCGACCTAAGATGAGAAATATTGAGAAAAGTGTAATGACAGAATTTCAAATGACATGTATGATGTCGAATCGATCGCTAAATAATAAAAAAAATTTGAAAATACGGTTTTTTGTTGCTTAATAACGATAATTCATTATTGTCTTTCAATATTCTACCATTCCATTTGAGTTTCAAAATAGAAGCTTTTTTGTACTTCTTATCAATAATAGAAAAAAGCTAACTTTTCTATAATATTGGTTCTAATTTATTGTATTTATTTGTAGATTCCTGTAAAAATACTTTTAGTTTTCTGAACTTTTTTGCACAAATTTTTCCACCAAGGTATCTCCATAAAATTTCTTGCAGTTATGCTATATGTTGTGCCAAATATTATGTATGAAGTTTTAAAAACAATTTTTTTTGCATATTCCAATAAGTTAAAAGTTATGGGATCCCAAAGAAAAGCACTTTTTATATAAAGTTCAGCTTTTTTTAAATATCTTGTTTTCCTTGCATTATAAGCGAAAATGTAGTTACTATGGTAAAAATGATATTTGCATAGGATGAATTAAGGAAAACAAGATCACTCAAAATAAGCACAAGTTTCCGTACAGATTTTTTTGTTTTTTGTTTTGTTTTTGTTTTTGTTTGAAACCATAACTTTGAACTTATTTGAGATAGAACATCGTATTTATTCATATTTGTAGGAAATTGCGTCAGCTTCAATCCACATGGAAACAATGTCATGTCACCTGAACCATTAGAGATAAAACGTTCCATTTTTCTAATTTACAGATACGTAAGTGTAAACACTATAATTTCTCTTACGATTATTTCACGCTTTTAATTTTCGAAAATGTAAAAATTTCCATTATACTCAGATATTGTTTGAAAATAATAAATAAAGGCGTTTCTGCAAACAAAGCTTCAATCTCTATGACACTTCATAAGAATATGCTTAAAAAATCGAAAATAAAAATTATTTTTTTTCAAGTGGCCCAACCGAATTTTCTTATTTTAAGGCCATGCATAAATGAAGTAAAGTATTAAAGGCGGGGGGGTTGAATGATTTTATTATGCTGTCTTACGTGGGTGGGGGGGGGGGGGCGTGCGTGAAAAAAACCATTTCTTACGAAAGATATTTTCAAGTCTACGATTCACTAAAAAAAAAAAGGTAAACAGGTTTTATTGCAAACAGCTGTACTCAGCGCCATCTAGTTCTTACTGTATTACTTACAGTACATCAAAAGTAAAAAAAATTAAATTACTTTATTGATAATTGTAACGGTATTAGTTCTTATTCACCCAATAATATTAGTAACAGCCAGGAATTTTAGTATTAATTTTAAATGTAATAATCATAAATTCACAGAATACTACTAATTAAATAAACCCATAGGCGGTCATCCACGATTCAGGTATATGTTATTCTCAAATTTACAAAATTTAGAATACCATGAGATTTGTAAAAACGTTCAATTTTATAATTTTTTCTGGGCGTAAAATGTCTTTTACGCTCAAAAATACAACAATTTGATTCAATTTTTTTCCTTCATTTTGAAAATGTATCTCTATGTAGGAATTTGATTTTTTTTAGTTAAAACTTCAACTTTCTAGTGAAAAATATATTTATTTCGGTCAAAAATTATTTTTTTTTCTTTAGAAAATTCGCATTTTCGGGTTAAAAATTCAACTGTTTTGTAAAAAATTCATATTTTCGACTAAAAAATTGATCAATATGGTAGAAAATTCAACAGTTTGGTAGAAAATTCACCAATTCAGTAGAAAATTCAAATACTTTCTTACAAATTAAATTTTTCAGTTGAAGATGCATCATTTAAGTTCAACAATAATTTCTTTGGTTCAAAATTTACATAACTATTTTTTCCAGAATACGTCTTTTTACAGAATTTTTTCCTTCTGGTTGCAAATTAACTATTTGAGTAAAAATTTATTTATTTTGTTGAAAATTCGCCTTAAAAAGAGAAAATTATTTTGGTCTGTTAAAAGTGAAAATTGTGAGGATTCAAGTATTTTGTTAGAAACTCCACTTTTGGTTGAATAAATTAAAAAAAAATTTTAATTTAATTATTTTTTTGCTGAAATATTAACTTATAAATTTTTTTTTCAATTTATCTTTTTAGGCTAAAAATTTAACTCCTCGATCTATTTGTTTGCAGAAAATTGGTCTTTTTGTCGTGAAAATTCAACAAGTTGGTGAGAAGTTCAATTTTTTTTCAAAATTAAACTTTCAGTTAGAGAATTCTACAATTTGGTAGAAAATTCGCCAATTTGGTAGAAAATATAACTATTTTGTTAAACATTCATATTTTTAGCTGAAGATTCATTATTCTATTTCAATTTTAATTTCTTCGATTCAAAATTTGCATCAACATTTTTTCCAAATAAGTGTTTTTGGGTTAAAAATTAATATCTTCAACTAAAAACTTAAGAAATCCATTTTCAGTTAAAAATGTATCTGCTTTATTTGAAAATTCAACTATTTGATTGAAAATTAATGATTTTTGTTAAATGTTTGTCTTTTTGACAACAAATTATTTCTTTTGGTTGAAAATTTAAATATTTGGTTGAAATTTCTTAAATTTTCTTGAAAATTCGTCTTATAAGAAAAAAAAAATATTTTTTTTATTACAAGTGTAATTGTTTTCTTGAAAATTGATTTCTTTTACTTTAGGAAACAGGTTTTTTTTCTGGAAAATTCCTCTTTTCTTTCAATTCAACTGTTTTTATTTAGAATTTTTTTTTTCAATATCAAATTTTTTTTTATTTCATGATTTTTAGGTTTAACATTCCACTGGTCAAATGGAAGTTAAACTACTTTCTTGAAAATTCATTTTTGGGTTTAAGAATTCGTCCTTTTGTCTTGAAAATTCAACAATTCGGGAAAATTTTAAATTTTTGATCGAAAATTTATGTTTGTGTTTAAAAATTAAACTGTTTGGTTAGAAATTGATCAATTCTGCTGAAAATGCGTCCCTTTTGGGTCAGGTCAACTATTTTTAATTTTTAGATTCATGAATCAATCGAGACAGATCGATTTTCGAACAAAAATAGGAAATTGGAAAAACAGTCTAATTTTTAATCAAGAAAGTTTTTTTTTAGTGAATACAGAAAAAAATCTCAAACAAAATGTTGAATTGAGGAATCAAACAAACAAATTTTTAAATTATATAATTTTAAGCAATTTTAAGCAAGAAACCTTAATTAACGCATCAAAATTTGTTCTGAAATCTTTTTAAATATTCCCTTCAAAAAAATTTTTTGAAATCATTAAAAAATGTTTCAGGAATCAAATTCAAATTTTGTTATTATCTTGAAAATCGAAATTTTCCTACAATTTTTTGGATTTCCGGCAAAATTATAAAAATTCCTTCAAAATCTTCCGGATTCTTTTTTAAAAATTTGGTGATTTGAAAAAAATATTTTTTTAAATTAATTTTTCAAACAAAAAAAAATATTTTTAATTTTCCTAAGCATTTCGATGAAATCCTTTTATTCTTTTGAACCCTTTCAAAACGCTTCAAAAGCTTCTAAATGTTCTGTTGAGAATCTTCAAAAATCTACATTGTGTTTTAAATGTTTTCAAGTTTTAAATTATTTTGGATTCTTTTCAATCTCTGAATATATCCTAAACTTACACGATTTTTTTCTGATTTGATAATTGACTGAATATCTTTTCAGTTTCAAATAGAAATTACGTTTTTTATTGAAAAATAATTTTTTTTTACAAAAAATTTAACTATTCCATGTTTGGTTAAAAATTTATTTCTTTGGTTGAAAATTCCTTAATTTCAAATATTTTTCTGCAAGTTCATGTATTTTCGTAAAAATTACTCTTTTTGGGTACATAATTTATCTTTTCGGTCGGAAATGTGACTTTTTTGTTAAAATTTGTTTGTTTGTTAAAAATGAATTCTTGTTGTTGAAGATTGATTCTTTTGGCAAAAAATTAATTTCTGCGGTTGAAATTTTACTGGTAGCTTAACAATTTATTCAGTTAAAAATAAAGTTTTGAACTACAAATATAACTATTCTAGTTTTGCTTGATAATTTACCTTTTTCTAGTTGGAAATTCAATTATTTTTGTGAAAAATTCATATTTTTGTGTTGAAAATAAACTTTTTCGTTAAAAATTCATATTTTTGGGTTGAAAAATAAACTATTTTGCGGAAGGAAATTCGTCTTTTTTGATTGAAAATTCGACATTTTGGCTAAGATTGTTTTCGTTATTGACTGACAAAACCTCCTTGGTTGAAAATTCGATAATCTTTTTGAAAATTTCTTTTTTTGGTTTCAAAATTAGTCTGTTTTGATTGAGGCTTGAGTTATTAAGAAGAAAACAGAAGTTTCACTAGTAAAACGTCCGGACCCAGTAATATCAAACATTATTTTTAAAAGAAAGAATCATTATTTTCAAAATTTGCCGGGTTCAGTTTGAATTTTTTTTTGGACACTCAAGCAAATGGATTTTTCTGTTTTGGTGCCTGTTCCAAATTTCTGAAGGTAGCCATGAAAAACTATACTTTTGAGTTTGAATCCGTTGAAATCCTTCTTATCCTGCTTTTTATGTGTTAAAATAGTATTTTTAATTATCTTACAAAATTATTTGAGGATAATTCTGAGAAATCCGATCGTTTGTGAAATAAACCAAATTTATGATTTTAGTTAATAAAATTTCAAATCTGGCCAAATTTTAGCTTCCAGAATTTCCTAATTCGAATGAAATATTGCACCAATACATTAAAGCTACTATAGTGGATTTAAGTAAAATAGACTGAAAAATTATTCATAAAATTTCACATAAACTAATTCAAAATGATATAACAATAAGTTTAATGAAAAAAAATTATATTCCGCATTTTAGTCCTTATTAGGTACAAAGCACTCCAGCTCACCAGGATCGACTGCAACATTTCGGCTGAGTGAGTGGAAGCCGCGTAGTGGGGGAACCGGTGCAGGTAGCGGGGGCGGAATTGTCATCCGCCCAAAGTACTCGGGATGCATCTCCAATTCATGGTCAAGAATAAGCCTGTATTTAAAAGGGGCAGATGACAATTCCACCCTGGGACCAGCGAACGGATCCCCACTACGCGGCTTTCCCTCACTCAGCCGAACTGCTGCCGCCGAGCCTGGTCAGCGAGAGTCCTTTGTACCTGAAGAGGACTAAAATTATGAATATAACATTTTTTCAAATTAGCACTTGGTAATTGATAAATATTATATTCGAAATCTGTTAATTATAACGATTCCAACGCTATGTTACTTGAATTGAAAAATTAAAAATTAGAGAAGAAATGTTCAAGTTTATGTGAAATTTCATGAACGCATTTTTCAGTATTTTTATCAAATCCACTTCAGTAGCTTTAATTTATTGGTTGGCTGAAATTTGGCCACATTTTAAAACTTATTAACGAAAATCATATATTTAGTTTATTTATCAAGCAGTGGCATTTCTCAAAATTATCCTTGAATAATTTTGCTCTCTCTCTACTTTTTTTTACTGCTTAACCAATTTGTTTATGGAAGTTAATTAAAAATACCATTTTCACACATACGAGCAGAAAATAAAAGATTTTTGTGGAGCCAATCTCAAAATTCTCGTCTTTAAAATCTAACTTTAAAAATTCTGAACATTACCAAAACACTAAATTGTATTTGCCTGAATTTCGAAAAAAAATTTTAAACTGAATTCGGCCGATTTTCAAAATAATTATTCTTAATTTCAAAAATGTCCAAATCTAATTTTCAAACCAAAGAAAAAGGTATTTTCAAATAGGTATTGAATTTTTAACCAAGAAAGATTTTGCAGTCAATAAAGAAAAAAAAATCTCAGCCAAAATGTTAAATTTTCGATTCAAAAATACAAATTTCTGGCAAAACAGTTTAGTTTTCAAAATAAGATATGAATTTTGAACAAAAAAATTTAATTTTAAATACAAAAATATGAATTTTAAACAAAAAAACTGCAAAAATGTTGAGTGAATTATCAATTTGGAAAGAATTTTAGTAAGTTTAAGATATACCTAGAAGTTTGGAGAAGATCTTACCTAGATTTAAAACTGGAAAAGATTCCGAAAAATGAAAAACTGAATTTAGATTTTCGAAGATTTCGAAATGAAATTTTGAAGCTTCTTAAGGTTCTTTAAAGGTTTTGAAAAAATAGAAAAATTTCTTAACTTTGCTGGAATAATTTACAATGATCTTTTATTTTTAAAAATTAGTTTTAAGAGAATATTTAAGATGAAATAAATTTTTTAATAATAAATACTAATTAAACCATCAATAATTTGGAAAAGAATCAAGTAAGGCTAAATTATATCTTGAAGTTTCGAAAAGATTCCATAATAATTTAAAATGTGAAAAAATTTCAAAACACAACATTTGAAAGCTTTCTGAGCATTTTGAAAGGTGTCGGACGAATAAAAAAAAATTATCAAAATTCCTAGGAAAATTTAAAATGAATTTGAAATTTGTTTTTCTAATTTTCAAATAGAATCTGGAAGGTTCTGAAGCAATTTCCTTGATTTTGCCAGATTTAAAAAAAATTATAGAAAGAATTCAAGTTTCAAGATAATAAATAACAATATTTGCGTGAGATTCCTGGAAAATTTTTTTGATGTTTTTTTGTAAACAAATTTTTAAGCGAATATCAAAAACGATTTTAGAACAAATTTCGTCTATAATTGCCTAAAATTATATAATTTAAAAAATTTAGACATTTTTCGATTGATTCTTCAGTGTCGAATTATTAAACATTTGGGTCCTACTTTTTTTCTTTTCGACTGAAAAATTTTTCTTGGTTAAAAATGCAACTCTTCTCATAAAAATTCCTTTTTTTTTTTGGTTTGAAAATTAGTCTCTTTTGGTTGAGGCTGAAGTTAATAAAGAGAAAAAAGAAGTGCGAGTTGTAAAACGTCAAACATCTGGAGACAGTAATGTCAAGCGTATTATTTTTGAAATGAAGAATAATTATTTTCAAAATTTGCCGAATTCAGTTTTCAACTTTTTTTCGACACTTAAGCAAATGCGATTTTCCGTTTTGGTCTCTGTTCAAAATTTTGAAAGTTGGATTTAAAGAACAACATTTTTTAGATTGTATCCATATTATGCTTTTTATGTATTAAAATAGTATTTTTAATTAAGTTCATAAACAAATTGTTTAAGCAGTACACTACTCATTCTTTTGGAATGGGAGTGCAAAATTATTCAGGAATAATTTTGAGGAATGCGATTGTTTGAGAAATAATAAATAAATTAAAGCTACTGCAGTGGATTTTATAAAAATACTGAAAAATTTGTTCATAAAATTTTACATAAACTTGAACATTTGTTCTTTAATTTTTGATTTGTTAATTCAAATAACATATCGTTGGAAACGTTATAATTAGCAGATTTCGAATATTTTAATTATTAATTACCAAGTGTTAAATTGAAAAAATGTTATATTCCGCATTTTAGTCCTCATTAGGTACAAAGGACTCCCGCTGACCAGGCTCGGCGGCAGCAGTTCGGCTGAGTGAGGGGAAGCCGTGTAGTGGGGGAACCGTTCACAGGTACCCAGGGCGGAATTGACCCTTTAAAATACATTTCACGTGAAAACTGATTTCCGCTAGTCTTGATATATGATCAGACACAATTTAAAAAAATACAAAACGACGGATGTAATTAGTAGCGGATCTATCTGCTGAAGAGAAGAAGATAGGATTAATAGGAACGAAACTCGAAAGGAAGCAATTACTTTGCGGCTTTGACCATGATTTTCATTGCGAATGAGCACAAGGAGTGAAGATTTGAAATCAAAACATCATCACAGGAAACAGGATGGCGCTTAGAGGCAGGAGAGAGATAAATTGCGGAGAGTGTTATATAAAGTGAGAGGGGAAGTGGAGAGAAAGAACGAAAGATTCGCAAAGCGGCGAATTAATGATTTCAGGTCCGCACTGTGGGCAGCCACTTGCGATACGCCCACGCACCGATGAGCACAATGTAAACCAGCGCAGATGTCAGCCGATATGCGCGCACTCCGTCCGTAATTAATTACCTTTTCGATCATACAGTAGGTTCACATGTTTGCCGCAAGTATGTAAACGTGGATTAGCTTGTAGAAGATATTGAAGATGGCTGAAGAAGATTTTCAAGACTCTATTTCGTATAAGGGTGATTGCAAAATTGGAAGAAAACTTGAAGTACTAGTAATATAACATTAATTTTGAAACTCGTACTGATTTTTTTTTAATTCAATAAATACTTTTTCTCGTCCTCTAAGAAATGGTCAGTTTTTTTTTTACATTTCTGTTTCTATTCACTTTAATCGAGTATGAGAGCACCCCAAGCGTCATTACCGTACGGCGTCTCAACCTCACTTTGCACAAAGATAAACAGATTTTCTCCTTTTTTTGAGACGTTCAACGTATCAAGTTCGATAACTTTAGATGAACGTGAATTTATGCACATTTACAACTCAAATAAATGATATTGTAAAAACCTTAAAGGCTGTCCCTCGATTTTTGTAATTTCAGACGTCATTACCGTACGTCTTTTTTTCTAAAAGAATATTGTAGTGACAGTTGAGTAATAAATAAAGAAATATTGAGCCTATCTTTTAATACAAGATTCGATAAAATTAAGCTTCCAATATTAACCCTTTTTTTGTGAATCTGATATTAAAAGTGAAAATTGCATTTTGACAACAAAAACGTCATTCACGTACGTGCGTTGAAAGCTAGTTTCGGAATGAAAATAAATTATGAAAACGATTCCATTACTTGCTCAACAGTCTTTTCTTTCATAAGTAAGCGACTTTTTACGAATAAAATCTGTTATTTTTTTATAAATATTAAGAAAGGCTTAACTTCATCATTTTTCCATCATCATTATCGTACGGTACAATAGAAAAGCGTATGACTGCTCATGTGTGCGTGCGCATGGATTTTCACTGTAAGTGCTAAAATTTGCCTACAATTTGACATTTCACGATAAGGGAGCAATGAAATATTACGTAATATTATTTTCGACCTTTTCACCCCCCCCCCC
>CAKNXH010064142.1:54713-91035 GCA_932178445.1 Andricus quercusramuli
AGACTCCCCTGCCCGCTGTTACGAAACACTTTTTATATTTGGTTTAGAAAAATAATAGACGTTTTCTAAATAAAAAAGGGGTTTTCAAGATAAAGTATTGTCTAGAAATAAATAAAACAATAATTTGATGTAACACTAAATTCTTTTTCAATATTTTTCAAATCGTAAAAATACTGAAGGTAAATTCTGAAAATTGAGAACAAGAAAAGAAGTATTATCAGTTTGTTCTTAAACTTATGTCAATATAATTTTTATGAGATTTTTGAGGAAACTAAAAAAATATTTCTGAATATTTCATATATGTCAGAAAATATTCTAGAAGATTTTAAAGCATTTTTTTTATGGGATTTTACCAAATATTACGGAATCAAAAATCAAATCCAATCAAGAAGCAAGAAGTATTTGAAAAATGTTCGGAAATGTTTCCAAGTTTTTATAAATTTCTAGTCTATTTAAAGCGTCTCAAATTCCTGAAAATAATTTAAACTGAAGCGCACTCTTCCTAAAATTTAAAAAAATCGTTAAGAGTGTAAAAAAATGTACAATCTTCTGAATTTTCACGAGAATTTTAAGAAAATTTCTTTATTCGATTGATACCTTTTGAAATCTTTTCTAATTATATTATTTTTTGAATCTCTTCAATTCTACTGAATATTTCTTAAATTTACTCAATTTATTTTTTATTTTTTAGCCTTACCAAATTGAAAGTTTTTTTGCTAAAATCATCTACACTCTTTTCCGAAATTCCAGGAAATCGTTTAATATGTTTCAAAACCTTTTTTAATTTTCTCTTAAACTTCATTTTTTCGAAATAAAAAATTATTTGAAATTTTCACCAGAATATTAGGAAAATTCTTCTTCAATTCTTGTCAGACCTCCTGAACCTTCTAATCTTTCAAAATTATGCAAATTCTCCATGAATTTTTCTAAATTCTACAACACTAATAAAATTTTGAAATGTTTTCAATTTCTTTTTAAATAATATATTAAAATTAAGTTTTCAAAATAAAAAATTATTTCAATTTTTCCTAGGAAGCCAAAAAAATTTACTTTTTCGTGGAACCTTGCGAAATTCTTAAAAAATCTGTACAAGTTATAATTATTCTTGAATCGCTTCAAAACTTCTGAATGTCTCTCAAATTTTCTTAAATTTTTCCTATTAATATGTGACATTGAAAAATTTCAAAATTTGGCTTCAAAATCTGTCACACTATTTTAAAAAGTTTCAGGAGATAAATCAGAATATTTTCTGACCTTTTTTTTAATTTTCTTTAAAAATTAATTACAAAACAATTCTTCAAATCCTGAAAAATTAAAAAAATTTGTGCCAAAGTCTTCCATATTCTTTTTCCACATATTTTGAAATCTCAAAAAATTGAAATTATTTTTTTAAGATAAATCTAAACCATTTAAATTTTTTTCAGAAATCTTGGAAAAAATTCAATATCGACAAATTTTTCACAATTATTAAAAAGCTTCTCAATTTGTTTCGAATTTTTCGAAATAAGTTTTTGCCCGCAATCTAATTTTTCCTTTAACTTTGAAAATGTGAGAAAGTTTACAAATTATAGTAGTGTTGCAGCGAAATGCTAACGACAGAATTATTTTCCATCATCAAGCAATAATAATTTAAAATTTGAATTTTCTCTGCTATCAATAATGTTGAAAAACATTTATAAATAAATTTCATGACGAAAGAAAATTATTCATTTAGAAATTGTTATATACAAATTTTATAGAACAGAAAATTCATAAATTGAAAATGTTACGTAATCGGGTTAAAATATCCCCCCCCCCATAACAGACCGTAACGGGAAACGAAATTATTTATTAATTTCAAACAAAAGAAAATGGCTTTTCTACCATAAAATATGACTTTCAGCAAAATACTTGAATTTTCAAAAAAATTAACTAAATTTTCAACAGAATATTTGAATTTTCAACCTAAAAAATTGAGTCCTCCACAATACGTCTAATGTATTTTTGGGTAGAGTTTCAAATATGTCAGTAGTTCGCTCAGTAGTAAAAAAATTTTAATTGGTGAGCTTAAGAATACAAATTTTTCCATTCTGATAGCTTCCAAATTTTTGAAAATATACAATTTTAAGTAATTCTCATTTACAGGTTGTTTAATATCAAAGGTTTTGAATTTACATTTACTAAATTATTCAATGTTTTTGAGTTGAAATTACTTGAGTTTAAACGTTTATTATTAGGCAATGGTGAAAATTTAAAATTTTAATTAATTATTTAACCAAACATTGGTAATTGTTATTTTTTTAAACATTGAAAAATATTCACTTTTAGACGATAAAGTTTTGAAAGATCTAAAAATAAAACCAAAATATTTGCGTTTAAACGATCCTAGTTCACAATAATGTAATATTGGAAGTTTCAAACTGAGAGCTGAGTAAAAAGATTAAAAAATTGTTAATTCACGGTTTTTGAAGGTTAAAAAAGAGGAAAATCATGCAATTTTCATAATTTTTCTGATTATTCTGAATTTTGTATATCAAAAAACAAGAAGGTTCAAGACCCCGCACATGCTTGAAATTAAAAAATTGTAATTATACTATATTTTAGGAGTGTAACTATTTTTTCTAAAGCTAAAATCAGAATTAAAAAAGGTTAAAGGCTTCTTTTGTATTTCAATTATTTTAAGTCATGAAAAAATGAAAAACTCATTAACTGAAAAAGAAAAAAAACATTGTAAGCAAACCAATAATAAGTAATTAATCAAAATTAATTAAAATTTGAACATAAAAATGAAAGATAAAAGCATCTCTTTGAACTAACTTCATCCTGCGAATCGAATTTATTAGCTTTGTATACTCGCAGAATAATATTATTAACAAACAACATTGAGTATTGAACAATATTGTCTACCCAGTAACCCCGTATTGTTTTTCGATAATTTTTTTTAAACTCGTACAATAAAAAATTATTTAATTTACTTTTTTTTTAAATTTCATTACTGAAAAAATGCACGGTAACAGTGGGACATTATTTGTCAAGTGGAAACAGAAACGTATACTCAGACATGGAGGAACCAGTAGGACAAAGCTTACCAAATATTTGCTTTTATAATAGAGTGAAAACAAGAAGCATGAGACACATTTATAAACATATTTTTATCGATTTCTAAATTTAGTGAATGTAGCCGCATTATGTAAAGTACAATACCACATCATTTTTTCAAGGAGAATTGCTTTTTCACGACACGATTTTATTCACGAATCACGAGTGTTTCCTTATACAAATATTATAAGAATCTGAATCCGAATAGATAAATTTTCTACTGCAAAACATTAATTTTTAAGGAAAAATTAAATAGTTATAACCATTAATTTAAAAAAAGGAATTTTCAACAAAAAAGTTGCATTTTCAACTCAAATTATGGATCTTCAATCAATGAAATGTATTTTTGAGAAATTAGTTAGACTTTCAACCCATTGATTGAATTTTTAACCAAAAATTATCAATTCAAGGCGAAAAAATGTAATAATAAATATTCCAAAACAATAAAAAACGAATATTCAATCAATTAGTTAAATCCTCAACCGAAACAGATTAATATTTTTCATCCAAACATTTGCATTTTTATGCAAAAAAGATTCAATTTCTAGCGAAAGAGACGAACTTTCGTTAGGAGAAATACATTTTCATCAAAATAGATGACTTTTAAACAAAAAATGTTTATTTCCAACAAAGAAAATAAATTTTATATTGAAAAAGATAAATTTTCATCAAAATACGTGAATTTTCATCAAGGAGTTGAATTTTCAACCAAAAAAATTAATTTTCGAATAAGAAGATTGATTTCCTACCGAGAAGGTCGATTTTCAGATAAATGCATGAATTTTCAAACAAATAGTTGAAGTTTTTACTAAAAAAAGATAAATTTTCAGTTGAAAGAAATAATTTTCAACCAAAAAAATGCACTAATTTAGAACAAAATAGTTCAATTTTTAACCACAGAGATGAATTCCCAACTTCAATGATAAATGTTCCACCAGAAAAAAATAATTTTTAAGGAAATATTTAAATCTTTAACCCAAATGGATTATTACTGATCATCAAATTACATTTTTAACAGAAAAAATGTAAGTTTTGCCATTAAATAGGTAAATTTTTGAAAACAACTTAATTTTCGACTACAGAGATAATTTGCTAAATAAATTTATGAATCCTCAACCGCAAAATTTAGTTGAAAAAAAAAATTCACCAAAATACGTGAATTTTCAAAAAAATTTCAATTTTAACCAAAAAGATTAATTTTCAACCAAGAAGATTAATTTTCTTCCGAGAAATGCGATTTTCAGAAAAATACATGAATTTTCAAACAAACAGTTGTAGTTTTTACAAAAAAAAAAAATATATATATTTTCATTTGAAAAAAAAATAATAATTTTCAAAAAAATTAATTTCAAACGAAATAGTTCGATTTTCAACCAAAGAGATGAATTTCCGACTAAAATGATAAATTTTCAACCAAAAAAATTAATTTTCAACAAAATATTTGAATCTTCAACCCGAATAGATTATTAATAATCATCAAGTAAACAAAAAGAAATTGTAATTTTTGCCTTGAAAGGGATGAATTTTCGAAAACAAATTGATTTTTGCCTACAGAGATAAATTTCCAAATGAAGAGATAAATCTTTAAGTAAAAAATTAATTTAAAAAAAAAATTTTCACCAAAATACGTGAATTTTCAGTAAAAAAATGAATTTTTGGACAAAAAGATTAATTTTCAACCAAGAAGATTAATTTTCTACCGAGAAGGGCGATTTTCAGATGAATGCATGAATTTTAAAACAAATAGTTGAATTTCTTACAAGAAAAAGATAAATTTTCATTTTGAAAAATAATAATTTTCAACAAAAAAATATTAATTCCAAAAGGAGAAGTTCAATTATCAATCACAGAGATGAATTTCCGACTGAAATAATGGATGTTCAATAAAAAAAAAATGGTTAACAAAGTTTTTGAATCTTCAACTCGAAATATTATTACTAATTATCAAAAGATTTACAATTTTAACAAAACAAAAAAAATATAATTTTCACCATGAAGGAGGTAAATTTTCGAAAACAACTTAATTTTCGACAACAGAGATAAATTGCCAAATAAAGTGATGAATCTTCAACCGAAAAATCGATTTGAAAAAAAAAACATTTCACCAAAATACCTGAATTTTCATCAAAAAGTTGAATTCTCAACCAAAAAGAGGAATTTTTTACCTTGGAAGGCGATTTTAAGAAAAATACATGAATTTTCAAAAAAATAGTTGAAGTTTTTGCAAAAAAAAAAGAGATAAATTTTTATTTAAAAAAAAAATTATTTTCAAACAAAAAAATTAATTTTGAACGAAATAGTTCAATTTTCAACCAAAGAGATGAATTTCCGACTAAAGTGATGAACTTGAAACCAAAAGAATCAACTTTTAACAAAATATTTAATCTTCAACCCAAATAGTTATTCAATAATCATCAAAAGAGTTACATTTTTGATTAAAAAAATGTAATTTTCACCATAAGAGAGACAAATTTTCAGATACAACTCAATTTTCGACTACGGAGATAAATTGTCAAATAAAGTGATGAATCTTCAACCGAAAAATGAATTTGAAAAAAAAACAGTTTCATCCTCAACAAAGACAGATTGTTAATATTCCCTCAAACGGTTGAATTTTCAACCGAAAAATATGTAATTTTTACCAGAAAAGACATCAGTTTTCAAGTAAAACTTAGTTTTTGACCAAGAAATATGAATTTTTTGCTACAGAGTTGAATTTTTAACCAAAAAAGAAGAATTTTCAACGAAAAGAGATAATTAAATCATGATAAAACAAAAAAGTTGATTCTCGAAAGAAAAAGACAGAAAAAAATGGAAATTATCAACCAAATAGCTGAATTTTTTTAAGTCAAAAAATTAAATTTCAACCAAACAGTTGCATTCAAAACATAATAATTGCCAATTCAAACAAAAGGGATGAATTTTCAACATAAAAGTTAAATTTTTAACCAAACAGTTGAGTCCTCAATTGGAACAGAATAATTTTCAATCAAGCTCTTGCATTTTCCATTTCCAATCAAAAAGGATGAATTTTCAACCAAGAAGAATTATTTTTTACCAAGCTAGACAAACTTTCAAACGGAAAAGATAAATTTTCAATTAAAAATATTAATTTTGAACCAAAAATGGAATAGTTACATTTTCAGCGAAGAAAATTAATTCTATACCAGTAAAGAAGAATTTTTAGCAAATTAGTTAAATTTTCAACCAGAGAGATGAATTTTTAACAAAAATTATGAATCTTTGAGAATAAAAAAATTAATTTTTGAGAAAAGAGTCCAATATTCAACCAAAGAATTGAATTTTCAATAAAAAATTTGATTTTTTAACCAAGAAGATTAATTTTCCACAAAAAAAGATAAATTATCAACAAAATATATCAATTTTCTACCGGGTACTCGAATTTTCAAATAAAAAAGTTGAATTTTTAATTTCGAACCTCAAATATAATGGTAGACTTTTCGACAAAAAAATATTATATTTTATTTTCTTGAAAACCAATATACCAATATCAAATAGTATTCACTCAATATTAATTGTTTATTAAAAAATGGTCTAGAGTAAAATTTTTAGATCTTTTTGAGATAAATAATTTTGTTGAGAACATTTTTTTTATATCTTGCATGGTTTGACAGAAAAATAATTTTTAATGTTCAATCATATTTTTCATGATTCAAATCAAAACTACTAGTCTTATAAAAAAATAAGGTGAAAAAAATGGATAGATCTATTTGAAGCGAAGAATTATTCATTTTAGGATTTTTCGGTAAATGAGCCATTTCATTTGTTATTGGTTAATAATAAGTCGTCTTTAAAAACCTTGAAATATTTGTGAATTCGTTGATATCTCTTAAGGTACATAAAATCGTAGTGAAATCTTGAAATTTCTGTGAAATCTTTTGGAATCTTTTCAAATTTTTGTAAAATATTTGAAATCTTTGAAAACTTTAAAATCCTTGAAACCTTTGACATTTTATAAAATTTCTATGAAATCTTTCTGAAATCTTTTGTATTCATTAAAAATCATAACAAAATTTTCAATCTGTGTAAAATCTTTTGAAATCTGAAAAATCTAGTTTGCTATAACCTTTAAAACCTTTGAAATCTTTTAAAAGATTTAAAATCCTTGGAAATCTTCGAAATCCTTGCAATCTTTATGAAATGTTCGACATCTTTAGAAATTTGTTGTGAAATTTTTAAAATCTTTATCAAATCTTTTTAAATATTTGTGAAATTATTCTCACATCTTTGTTTGTGAAATCTTCTTTATTCGTTGAAATCAGTGAATTAATGATGAAATCTTTCCAAATCTTCTAAAATGTTTTTAAACATTTTGAAATCATTTCAAATCTTCGAAATATTTTAATATCTTAGAAATCTGGTGTACTGTGAACGTTTTCAAATCTTTGAAATCCTTTAAATCTTTGTAAAATGCTCAAGATCCTTTTTAATATTCTAAAATCTTTGAAATACTTTGAAACCTTTTGAAACTGAATTGAAATCGAAAATTTCAACTAATAATTTTTATGATTTTTAAGTTGAATGTCACAAAAAAATGTATACTTGTAACATTCTATATTAGCGGAGACGAAATTTTTAATAATTTATAGAATTATTCACAATTACACAACAACAGAAAACAGAGAAAAAAATACTTCAAATTTTCACTGAAAAATATTCATTTATTACAAAAAATGGAATAGTTAAACTTTCAAGCAGAGTGATAAATTTTCAAATAAAATTATGAATCTTCAACTGGAATAGTTACATTTTCAACCAAAAAGATGAATTTTCTACTAAAAACGATGAATACTTAACTGAAACACTTGAATTTTCAACCAGAGATGAATTTTTAAACAAGATTAATTTTCTACCAAAAAGTACAATTTTTCAAACAAAATACAGGAATTTTTAACCAAATATTTGAATTTTGAACTAAAAAAAAAATTTTGCAACCGAAAATGAAATAGTAACATTTTTGGTTAATAAAATTTATTTTAACCGAAACATAAGAGTTTTCAACTAAATCAATGAATCTTCAACTGAAATAGTTGATTTTGAAACCAAAAAGATGAATTTTCAACTGAAAATGATGATTTTTAAAAGGAGAAGATTAATTTTCGACCAAAAAATGCAATTTTTTTAACAAAATACATGAATTTTTAACGAAATAATTGAGTTTTTAATTGAAGAAGACAAAGAAACGAAAAACATCCAGAGGGAAAAAAAGTTTTCAATCAAACAGCTCATTTTTCAATCACAGAAATGAATTTTTAATTAAAACGATGAATCTTAAAAAAAATGTTAACAAAAGATTTTCACTTTCAGCCAAATAATTTTATTTCCAACCTGAAAGATGGATATTTGATAGAAATGATGCATATTCAACTAGAATACTTGAATTCTTAACCGAAAAGAAGGATTTTTAAAAAGAAGATGAACTTTCAAATAATAAGATAATTATTACGAAAAATATAAATTTTTCAACAAAATACACGAATTTTGAACGAAATAGTTGAATTTTCAACTCGAATAGTTGAATTTTATGCCAAAAAGATTAATTTTAAACCATAATGATAAGCTTTCTACAAAAACGACGAATTTTCCACAAAGTAAATACATTTTCAAACAAAAAGTTTAATTTTTAAATGCAAAATATCAATTTCCAACCAAATAGTTGAATTTTCACAAAAAAAAAAGATAAATTGATTTTTTTTATTGTGATGAAAGTTTTATAATTATAATAGAATTCATGATTCTTAGAAAAAGAATTAAAGAAGGGAGCATGGTACAATGTACCAAGCAGGCCCCGAGTAGACCGAGTACTGAAAGGATCAAACATACTGATTCGAAAGAAAGAGATTTAGGCGCCAAATTTAAATGTTTTGAAAATTTGGAAAAATTAAAAACCTTACTTTTCGAAAAAATTGTATTAAAATTGAAATCCCGGATAACCATATTTTTATGTCTATAGATGTAATCTCACTTTTTACAAATATTCCTTTAGAATTGGTTCTTTCCGGTATCGATATGAGATGGTGTCACATTAAAAACTTTACTAATATTTCTCGAAATGATTTTGAATCTGGTATTTCTTTTCTTATGAATTCCACTAGGTTTTAATTTGATAATAATTTTTACAATTAAAAATTCGGTACTCCTATGGGGTCTCCGATATCAGGTTTTCTTGCTGAAATTGTCTTAAAAGATCTCGAATTAGAAATTTTAAAAATATAAGGGTCAAAATTCATCCGTTTTATAGATACGTTGATGATACTTTTCTTATTGTTCCAAGAGACGAAATTGAAAATATTGTTTCTTGTTTCAATAGCTATCACGAAAAGTTCATATTCTGGTAGACTTACAAATTTTTTGACAAATAATCCGATACACCAAAAGATTGGTATTGTGAAGAATCTAGTTGATTCAGCTGTTATTCTCTCTGATGAATCTTTCCACCATAAATATGTAACTTTAGTTAAAAAAAGCATTAAATTACAATACTTATACTGAAAATTCGATTGAAAAACACATAAAAATGAGAATTTTCCAAATCAATAATAAAAAAAAAATCTCCTGAGTTAAATTTAACTGATAATAGTCAACAGAAAAAAGTTGTTTCTTTTCATTTGTATCCAGATATATCTTATCCAATCTGTAGACTTTCTTCTATTTTCAATAATAATAATATTTTTAGAATTGATTCAAAATTTGACTACTTCATCAAATTGGAGAAAGATCCATTGGAAAAATTAGAATAGTGTAATGTTGTTTATAAATTAGATTATTCTTGTGCAATGCTTTGAACAATATATTACTGATTTGAAATTTTAGAATTCTGCTTAATAGATTTAATCACGGATTTCTGATTAGGTCACTATAACTGGTGAAGAAACGTCAAATTTTATTAAATCATATTTGGTCTAGAAGTGTTGTTAATTTCTTCTATATAGTTTATCCCAGACGTTAAAACATTATTGAGGATTTACAATCTTTTCTCTATCTTCAAACAATTTTTTTTACAAATTTACTCAAAAAATTGTCACTATCCGCTGGACTGTGAAAAGTGACCTAAAAAAAATTTACTAAAAGTGCCTTAAATGACTGTGTGGCAGCCCTGTTTATGTGTGGAAGAAATATGAATACAAATGCAGGTTATTACCCGGATAAGTTCTCTTAGCCTATGCACTCGCAAGAAAATCGAAAGTAGGAGGCCGAGAGACTAAAGCGGTACCGCTTCGTTCGAAATCGCTTTAGAGAAGTTACTGTATGCAAAGTAGGCTTTTACTGGCAAACGCGTGCAGATATCTGAGAAAAGGTGAAGTCGGTAGCATACAAGTATGTAACTCTTTTCCACCATTCTGAAACTTCCTACAGTTAAAAATGCAAGAACAAATGGTTATGACAACTATATTTTTTATTTGACAACACCATTCGGACATGCAATTCAATTCATCATATTGCGGATAGGTATATTCTCTCGTCGCAGAAGATGACTTTAGATCACATGCAGCTACTCTTTAGAGAATTATGTTGATATTTTTTGGTTCTATTTAATTCAGTTCATCAAGAAATCTTTATTATCATTAAAGAATAACAGAAAATATTTCCCGTCTTTTCAGACTAGCTGGAGCTATGAAAACTATTTTTAAATAATTTTTCTTTAAAAAAGATCTTCTTTCGCTCCGCTGGGAATTGAACTTCGGATCTTTCGACATTCCATAATTTTACGTTTTTTTGTGTTATATTGCAAGAAATCTGAATGGAAACAATATTATAATTAAAAATTATCTCTTAAGAATATGATTGTTCAGATTATGCACAAATCTCATAAAAATAAAATATAATTCAGGCATTTTTCTATAGAAAAATTCGTTTTTTTTCGATGTTAATTTTTCTAATTAGGAAGCTTTTGATAACAGAATAAAACTGTAAACAGAATAAATCAGAAAAAAAAACACATAATGAATTTTTCTGGATGTTTTATAATGATCCCAATTAAAAAGTCTGACATTGAAAAAAAAATTTTCCGTCGACAGATGCCCCAATAATGCATTTGTTCATCAAATTCGTTTGGAAAAATCACAAGATTGATCAAAAAATTATGAATTTTTCTAAAATTATCATAAAGTTCCTTACTAAATGAAATTGACATCGAAAAAAACGAATTTTTCTGCCGAAAAATCCCTGATTACTGCATTTGTTCATGACATTTGTTCATAATATCAACAATTATAATTTTAAAAGAACCTTTTCTCAACATAATATAGTCTTCATTCGAATTTTCTGCAATATAACTTAAAAAAATGTATGATTATGGCAAACCGTGTAAAACATTTTTTAAGAAATAATTTTTCTATACCATTTTTTTTTGTTTATTCTGGGAAAACTGACTTTTCTGGTTCAAAACAATGTACAGGCCACAAATATTGACCAATTTTAATACACAAAATTTGAGAGAAAAGCTGATCAGATTTATGAGAAAGCTAGCTAACCTGGTTTTCAAATTCGGCTCTCAATTTTTTTTTATAACTGAACAAATATGACGAAAAAATTGCCATTTTTCAGTATTATTTGTTGAAAGAAAGTTTTCTATGATTTTCCATAATTTCACGTCTTTTTTAAAGTTATATTGCAAGAAATTTGAATGGAAACAATATTATAAATAACAAATTTTCTCTTAAAATTATAATTAGTTATATTTAAAAAAAATGTATTATGCAGGCATTTTTTCTATAGAGAAATTCGTTTTTTTCGATATGACCTTTTTAATTAGGAACTTTATGATCATTTCAGCAAAATTATTAATTTTTGGATCAATTTTTTCAAACAGGCTGCATTATTAGGGCACCTATAGAGGGGAATATCCTTTTTTTTATGTTAGTATTTTTAATTGAGTACTTGATGATAATTGCAGTAACATTCATAATTTTTTGATAAATTTGATGATTTTTTTAAAAAAGTTCAATAAACACATGTATTATTTTTCCATCAACAAATGCCCGAATAATGCACTTGTTCATTGAATTTGTCTTTGAAAAATATACAATTTTTAAAACAGTTTTTAATTTTGCTGGAATTATCATGATGTACTCAATTATAGAGATTGACATAGAAATAAAACAATTGTTCCATCGACAGATGCCCAAACAATGAATTCGTTTATTACATTTGTTTTGAAAAGATCATAAGGTTATTCAAAAAATTATGCATTTTTCTGAAATTATCATGAAGTTCCTAATTGATAAAGTTGACATCGAAAAAAAAAGGAATTTTTCTATCGACGAATGCCTGATTAGTGCATTTGTCTATTAAATTTGTTTTGAAAAAATCATAAGGTTAATCAAAAAATTATGAATTTTTCTGGAATTATCATAAAGTTCCTAATTGAAAAATTTTCCACGAAAAAAAAAAACAAAAAGAAAATTCTGTCGAAAAATGCCTCAATGATACATTTGTTTATTTTTATTTATGCTATTAACAATCATAATCTCCAGAAGAAATTTATTTATCATTATATTCTTTCTATCCGAATTTTACGCAATATAACTTAAAAAACGTAAAATTATGGAAAATCGTAGAAAACATTCTTTCAACAAATAATTTGTGTATAAAAAAATGTCTGTTCATGATATAATATTGAAACATCTTTAACTAATGCTACTCTATGAAACCTAGGCGATTCCAACAATTCTCCTGTTATTGACGAGCACCGGGAACGTCAAGTAGAAAAAATTGCAATTTTTTTCCTCATTTTCTTCATTAATAAAAAAATTTTAATCTTAATTCAAAAATAAGGCTAGACAACTCTCTTAAGAATCTTATCAGCTTTTTAATCAAATTTTTTGTTTCAGAATGGTCAATATTTGTGGGCAGTACGTTATTTTGAACAAAAAAATTCATTTTGTGCCACTGTAGCGCTGGTGTGCAGCGGGAAATTGACAAAATAGCAGCGATTTGTTAGAAAATATAAAAAATCGATTTTCTTCAAAACCCCAAACATATATATGCAAAGTTTTATCTTCAAATATTTCTTATATATTGTTGATTCCGAGAAGATTGCGAAAATTATATTTTACAGAAGAAATTCTCCAATTTAACCAAAAATTGTCAAAGATCATGAGTGGGGGTTTTTGTGGAAAACTACTTCATATATTTTTCATACCATCTCTGCCATTTTGTTGATTGTGAACATTCTTTAAATTTGTCGACGAAATTTGAAAAGAGGCCAATTAAAGTAATCAGAAGATGGAACAACTATTTAGTTTGTCAGACAAGGTGCTGGTATTTTATTAGCTGATACTTATTTTTATAGTTAGAACAACAATTTCATTATTTGCTGCAACTATTTAGTTGAAAATGTTGATAGTTGAAAATAGTTGAAATAATAGTTGAACTAATAGTTGGAAACTAAAAAAATGTCTGTCCTAACTAATAAAACAGCAGTACCATATCTTACAAACTAATAGTACGCCTAACCATTTCTTCAGTGAATGGTTAATTGGACTAACTATTTAGTTTGTAAGATATGTTACCGCTATTTTATTACCTGATACTGCTATTTTATCAGTTGTAACAACAATATCATTAGCTGCAGTAACTATTCATTTAGTACCAGAAACTGATAAAATGGTTGTCCGAACTAATAAAATAACAGTACAATATTTTAAAAACTAAAAAGTTGACCTACCTAACCATTTTTTCCCGTGTTTTTGTTGTGGTTCTGATTCATTACAAGATAGCCCCTTGAAATGTGAAGATTGAGTGTGAATTGCAAATCTCCTGTCGAAAGGTGTTACGGTGAACTCTTCCTGACGGGGAGTGAAATAAGCTTTGATCAGATAATAAGTTACTGTATTAATGGCCATCGATAAGAGAAGGCTGAATGAGCCACACGCGTGCTTTAAACTAAGGTGGAACAAGGGCTTATGAATGTATTCGTGCATGAATCTCACATAAGAAGGTGATATAAAGAAGAAGGCAGCACGCAGGTTCGAGTGTAGAAGCCCAGATTGTGAGATTTCATTCTGCAGGCCTGCAATTTGCGAAATTGACCGGCAATTTGTTTACTGGTAATTGCGATACAATCAAACAGAAACTCACTATAAACGTCTGAAATCGGAATTGTTTTTAAGATGCTTTCCCTGACTATTGAGAACCTCGTTAGTCAAAAGATATACAAAGTAAGGCTCTGTTTACGGAAGTTACTCAAAAGTATAGTTACAATCATGGATACCGCACAACGGAACGTGAGCTAGTTCCAAAGTAATTTTTCATACAAAAATAGGGTTTCTGAGCATAAGTTGTAAAGCAACCAATTTTTTAAAAATTACTTAAATAATGTTTCTGGGATTGATTTTTAAGGGGAATTCTGCACTATTCATAGGAATGCATAAAGTTCTCGAAAAAACATATATATTAAAGAAGACTAAGGTCGATAATATTTATTTTTCTTCTGCAATGACTTTTTAGAAAATATGTATTTTTTCTTTTTGAATTAAAATGAAATTTAGATTTTTTATGTTTCGTGCTGGATTGACTCACCGGATGCGTCAGTATGAATTCTCTGAATTTCTGGAATTCTCAAAATTTCTTGAATTATGTGAATTCCTTGAATGAGTGTGAATAAGGTTTTTTCGGCCCCAGAAATAAAGAATTAGAAAATACGTTTCTTTGTGCATCTATATAAAACATAAACACAAAGAAAATACAAAAATTAGATTGACAATATAGGACTGATAGAAGACAGAGATGATTATAATATTGAAAATCATATTCAGGAATTTGAATGATTCAAAAAAGAATTAAATAATTTAATGCAAATACACATTTTGCCCTGAATACTACATTCTTTGATGCCTCCGATGTATATTTTATATTTCACAATGATAGTTAACCCTGGAACCGCACACATATATTAAACTTACACGAACCGTATACATGGGTCCGTGAGACCCGGGCACCTTGGCGGGACGATTGTGACGCCCCTGTTGATTCGATTTACACTTTTTTTCAGAAATGTTCATTAGGATCTCTAGAATAACGCTTAGCATTATTGGATCATTTTGAATAATTTTAAGATACAAAAAACTCAATAATTTGAAAAATAGCTAGAAGATGTGGTCAAAAATCGTATTGTACAACAAAATATGCAACATTCCCATGCTTTGTTCAATTGCAAAAGGTAATAGGAGGGTTTGAAGAGGACATATGGAAGATAAAAAAAATACGTTGAACATATTCTTTTCAAAAAGTGTATTTATTGAGCAGAATGAACATTCCCAATTCCACGCTCACATGGGTCTCTGAGACCCTTAATCAGGTTTGGATGATGACAGTTTGAGCCTCTTGGGTAAACTCACGCGCACAACCACTTGGGTCGTTCGGCAGAAACCTAGACGACTAGTCACTTTCTCGCTGGGTCTGTCAGACCCAGTGTGCGGTTCTAGGATTAAAACATTTGTTTATTAATGAATGTCACACGTGGCATGGGCAACACAGTTGATTAAAGAATACGATCATTCGGGAAGCTCGTTCAAAAATATAAGACTAGATGTAATTTGATTTCGTACAAAAAGACTAGAGCTTTTCTGGTTGTTGCTCATTCTTCATATTTCTCACTCAAGTGCAACAGTGGGTAGATTAAAACAATAAAGTGATGTTATTTCACTTACCCAGTTCCAGATAGGCTCTTAGATATTCTCGTGAAGACTTACCTGAAAAGGAAAAAGAAATATTTTATGTATTTTTTCCATTTTTTTGATTTCTTTATATTTTGTTTCTAATACAGAGTGAAGGTTTCAAATAAAGAACTCCAATTTGTAATATTTTTGTTTTTTCTGGTTTCATTTTGCACTTATTGAATCAGTTTATTTGTATACGTTATTTCGACATCTTATAAAATTGTCTTCAACAGGAAGTTATTCATTTCGCACCACAGATTAAAATGAGTGAATTTTAAAAAGCTTAATTTATGTCAAAGGTCAGAACCGAAACCGTACTTCAACTTTGAACCAATTTTGGAATTTTTTAATTTTTAAGGCGTCAAGCTGGAATTGATTCCTTCTGAAAGACTTCAATTTCGAAATAATGGAATTTTCAACGCTTTGAGAATTATCAATCTTTAAAGATTCACAATTTCAATTTCCTCAATTTTCAACTATGTATCCAATAATTTTAAATTTCACTTGACACTTCATTATATAATAGATACCTAATAATAACTTTTATCATCTTAAACAACTTTATAATTCCCATTTTGAGCTTCAAATCCTCAAATTAGATAATATTGGTTATGCTGAGTTTCCTAATTTCCAGGTTTTCACATCCCCGAGCTATAATTTTCATCCTTGGAGGCGGAGGTAGGAGATGTTAGGAATAATTATGGAAGGGAATGTAAGTAGAGTGGAAGTAAAGGAAAATGAGGGAGAGCAGGGGAAAAGAGGATAGGGAAAAGTAGGGCAAGTAAGAGGAAATTAAGGGAGGATAAGTAGAGGAAGTGAGCGGAAATTATTAAAAGTGATGAAGGGAAATGAGGGAAAGTGAAGAGAGGGATTGTAGGCTAGCATGAATGAAAAGAGGGGAAGTGATCGCTTGCGAAGGGAAGTAGTGAAAGGAAAGTTTTAGCTGTGGAAGTAAGGTGAGGGGAAAGTTGAAGAGGAAGAAGTTGGAGAAAATTGGGGAAGCGTAGGGTGAAGTGAAGGGAGGTTTTCGAATGAAGGGTTTCATTCACTTATTACTATTATTTGATGTCAGGCAACAGCAAACAAAGATATCGCAACATCCTTATCGGATGACTGCGTTTTATCCAGATATGCTTTTTGAAATGTACAACAAAAATGCGTGGGTAGATGAAACACAATCTTCCTATAAGAATATTCAGATCAATCCTTCATCGGTGTTGCCTGATATCGAATACAAGGGATTAGTAGGGAAAATTCAAAAACCGGACCATTCGAAGAAAGCTAGATTTTTTCCAAATTTTGTCATGTACATTTCCGGATGCATGGGTGGATAAAACACAGTCTTATGATGAGAATATTGGGATGACACATCCTTTGGTATCGTCTGAAATCAAGTGAAACTACGTGATAAAAAAAATAAAATTGGAAAACCGAACGCTTTGAGGAACCCTGGTAGAAAAAATTTCTAAGGGAAAGTAAAACATTCCTGCAACCGTAATTTTTTCTTCAAATTGGTACTTTTTCGTGAAAAAAAATTGACAAAAGATAACAAGAAGATACAGTTAAATACAAATGACTAATTTTCCCTTGTATTTTCTTGTAGGAAAGTAAAACAATTCACAATAAAGTTTAAGTTTCCACAATTTAAAAATTTGTATAACTTCTTCTCAATATATTTTGTTACTTTGTATTAGAAATCTACATGGTATTACAGAAAACTAGAGGATTTTACACTTTTTCAATTGGGGTGTTTACGTCCTAAAAATACTTTTGATTTTACTTAAATTATTGTGGAAAATTACAAAAAAATATAATCTTTTAGAAACATTACTACTAGAATCCGCAGCAATGTTTCGACTTGTACTCTACTGTCAACTTTTGTAAGATATGTGATATATAAGTTTTTACAAGAAACTAGAATAAATCAAATAATACACTTATACCAAGAATTTGTACTATTATAGTAAATCACATTGAATTGTGGTTCTATTATTGGAAATTGAACAATAATTGATTTTACAGGACGATTCCGATTCTGTTCAAAATCAAGCAGGTTACAGATTTTAACTTTAGAAATAGAAACAAACGCGACTTAGAGATGAAAACAATTAAATAGATTGATTTATTGAGTACTATGTCACTGGAATAATTGTGTTTCCCAAAATGGGGAAAATATTTCAAGGAACAGTTCCAGATGAATTTCTCCAACATGTGTTTTTTACGACCATTTACTGTCTCTTGTCTAGGAACGGGTTTAAAGTTGAAGAGGTTGGACTACACTGTACTTGAGTTCTTGGGAAAATGTAAAGGGAAAACCTAAATCTGTGAATTTCAAAGGGAGTTTTCGTTTTTCTAATTTTTCCTTTTTTTAAATGATTTCAGTACTCAGAGTGACCCGGTACGGTTCAGTCGCTCTAGACGAAAGTTTAAAGAATCGAAATAACCATTTTTTAAGAAGTGTGTGCAAAATAAAAAATTACTCGAAAATTCCGTTAGATTATAAAGTGAAGCTAAATTGTAACTTCCAAATTGCAATTATCATGAATTTCGCGGAAATTGACACATTATGGGGCTCAGGCATCTCTCACAAGATGCAAAAATTATGGAGTTTTTCGAACAAAACATTTTGATTTACAAAACAGATTAGATTTTAAATTCACAAACGTCAAAAATAGAGAAAAATTTCATGAAAACACAAATAAATTCCAAAGCTCAATTTTAAATTTGGTTATTACTGACTGTCCCACATGAATTAATAATTTAAATGGAAAAATTAAAATTACTCTTGACAAATTAAATGAACATGTACCTCCCTATATCATCCAAGAGTGTATTATTGAAGACAATGAATTAAACCAGACAATTATTCAAAATAATAAAAAAAGACAGAAAGTCTAATAATTTAATTCAAAATCAAGGTGATATTCAAAAATTGAATATGAATATTCATCATGCGCTTTCGCGTGGAAAATCGGGCCGATAGTTTCTGAATCTTTCGGAGATTGATATACCTTTCCAAGTTACCAACATTTTGAGATAAGGAGAAGGTTTCAGTAACAAATTGGAGAAAAAAATGTTTGTCCAATTATTAGAAGTTGTAAAAGATGTAGAGATAAATATTCACTAAATTCCAAGTAATAAATTGCAAAAATTCAGATCCAAATTATGAGGATTATCTGAAGATTTTGTTGCAAATAACAAATCATTCGCAATTATGGACAAATAATTAAATGAAGGATATAAGTTAACGAATGCATTTTTAATGAAAAATTCGGATCTCCTGATAACATGTGCAGATAAGGGTAAGATTAAAATAGCAATTCTGAAAAGCGAATATAACAAAAAAATGATGACAATTCTTGATAACAGAAATAGTTTTGAAATAATTGAAGACAACCCTCTCGAAAAATGACAAAAATCTACTTTTAAGATTTTAAATAAATTTAGATTGAATGGATATCTTGGGAACGTGAATAAAAGTGATACAGATACTGTAAATTCAGTTCTCTCCTTATCTTATGGTCTCATTAAAGCATCTCCGACAACCTAATTTAGCATAAATTGTCATGGAAGATTCAGAAAGTACAGTTTCTAACAAAATGGGAAATTTAATTAATGACAAATTAGAAAAAGTAGGATTTAAATGCCTTTTCTATGCGAGATATGTCGATGATTCTGTTCTTTGTGTAGAAGCAAGTAAAATCAATATACTTTTAGATTCCTTCGATAGTATACATCCTAGATTACAAATCACTCCAGAATTAGAAAAATAAAATAAGCTAAATTTTTTAGATTTAACTCTGATTAAAACATATGATGGTAGAATTGAAGTGGATTGGTACAGAAAACCATCATTTTCAGGACGAACTTCGAGCTTTCTGTCAAATCACCCAATACAAATGAAAATTGTGATTATTACAAATATTGTTAATAGGGCTATACAATCATCACATCAAAGTTTCCATGAAGTAAATATTTAAATTTGCAAACAGATTTTTTTGTGGACCATCATCCACCCTTGTTCATTAAAAAACATATAAACAACAGAATGCATCAGATTAATCAGAAAGAGAACATTTTAATTAACATAATCACCGATTCCAGGATGTCAAACCAAAACAATCTCTATTTAAATTTATTTAATGCTAATAAGAAGTGTCTTCCCAACAATTCTGGACAAGAAGCTCAGAATGAAACAAATGAAATCTGGAAAGAAGAAAAGTCAAACTATTTAGATAAAGTGTCTTTCAGCAATTACATAAATGAATGAAAAGGAGAATTTAATACTAAGGCTACAAAACAGAAGGTTGCAAGCTTCAAGTTTTTTACAAACGTAAGTTTCCGTACATAATATAAACATAACCTAAAAGTTGTATTTTATTGATTACAATTAGGCCGATACAACCAGATTATAATCTTGCAACATCATCAGGGATCTAGGAATATTTCCAAGATTTTTATATCCCTTCAGAATTTTTTGTTTGAAAGGTATTCAATTTAAATAATCCTGACAAAACTAATCAATTTCATGAAATACCAAAGGTTTATGGCATTTGACAAATGTCTTCGTAAATTTACGTATAAGGAAACGTAAGTTTATTGCCATGATTTCAGTTCATGAGTAAAATTTTACCACTGCTGATGATAATCTTGAAAAAGAAGAAGAGTTTCTTCAACAAAAGTACCAAAAAAGACTAAGCATACACCATCTCAAGATGTAGCTGAAAATGATTGAAAGAATATGAAGAATCAATTGAAAGGAGTAGAAGTAGCATAGAGCAGTAGACTAAATGGCATTGATGTCCATGAAAAAGTTGAGACTCTCAAAAAAAAATATAGAAATAGCCCAGCAAAAAGTTATAAGACTGAAAGATAATGCAATACGTCAACATAAATTTAGGAGAAGTCGACCAATTTATTTGAGAGATATATGTCCCAAAGATAAAAGTACAGCAAAGGAATTAAAAATCAGAAATAAACCTGGTCAACCGCTAATAGAAATCGATCAGTCTGATTCACTCAAAACAATTCTCGGAATTGCCATGATTAGAAGTTGCCAAAAAAATAAAATTCCACGGAAGGCGAGCGGCATGTTCGAACCGTTCCTGAAAAATTATGCAGAGCACAATCAGACTTGCATAAAACTCATCCTGATCAGGTTTTCTTCTTATCCTAAGATGACAAGGCAACAGTGCCAATAGGAACAATAACTGTTAATAAGCAATCCTCATCCTTCATACACGCTGAATATCGAGAATATCACGCTTAAATAATTATCAAGAAGGATATGATAGGTAATCCTCGAGCGGTTTTCTACTCAGGATCTACGCACATCGCAATCAGAAGTGGGAAACACTCTTCTTCAACTGCAGAAACTCATGCTCATGATTTAGAAAGAATAACGAAGTGAGACATTTTCAGGGAGTTAGCTCTGAATGAAGAAGGTATTCCGAAACCAATAATAATCATTTCTTCTGACGGAGGTCCTGATGAGAATCCCAGATATCGAAAAGCGATATCTTTCGCTATGAAATATTTTAAGATGTTTGATTTAGACGCTCTATTTATTGTAACCAATGCACTTGGTTGCAGTGCATACAACAGGGTGGAGAGAAGAATGGCACCATTATATCATAAATTATCGGGTTTGATTATACCTCATGATTCACTAAAACATTTGGATGCACAAGAAAGGACAATGGTAGACACCTTGAAACTTGAAAATTTCAAACGAGTAGGAGAAATGCTGGCTGAAGTTTGGAAACCAATGATCATTGATGACAACGCGGTTCAAGCTGAATATATCAAACCTGAAACCACATCTAACTATGAACTTCAGGCAGAGGAATCTGATTAATGTTACAATAAACACGTCATAGAATCTCAATATCTGCTTCAAATCTCGAAATGTGATGATATAAACTGCTGTCAACCAGTGAAAAGTGACCTGCGTGCTATATTATCTGATGGTTTCCTTCCACCGCCTTATCCTCTGAAACAATCATCTAGACTTACTGTTCCAAGCATTGACGATAAAACCGCAAAGATTGCTCATCTTCAGACAAGATTTTCAGTAAAAATTCATCCAAACTCTGAGGTTTTCACTTAAATACCATACGACTACTACTGCCCTTCGATTAATTCACGTTTGAAAGACAGAGTGTGCAAAGATTGTTTTTTGTACTTTGCATCAAACAAAGCTTTTCAACTGCATAGACAGAAATCACATAAAAAAAAGCTTGACTTAAACCTGTGTTAGTAAGTTCTAATCGTATAGCTGCTCAACGAGCTAATGAATGGTTGTGCATATTACGTGAAGAGTATGGTTCAGAAGACGCTGAATGGCTCGAAAAAGATATTATTTTTGATGAAAAAAAATTGAATGATTCCACTATTTCGATGGACGTCTGTAAGATACAGATTATTGATTGGATGATTGAATCGAAAAAGATTGGATGGAGAATCCTTGCGTTGCAGTCAATTTTGTCCTTGAGACAACCCTTTGAGAGTCCTATGAAGAATTTCTGGGTTCTAAATTCATGGACTACATACTTGTTCCTATAATAATTCGTTCATAAATATTTTTGAAGTGTTTTTTTTTTTTCAAGTTTTGTTCCTAATATATTATAAGAGTTGTCTGTGATGAAGTACAATCAGAAACCTCATCTAGTACAAGTCAAATGTTTCTCTTCGTAGGAGATCTTTGCCAGAGGAGAAAGAGATCGAGCGAAAGAAGGAAGGTTGGAATAGCTGAGATCGCTCGGTGGGGTCATCGTCGAAGTCATCGATCAACCTCAGGCTGGGGTCACCCCGTGCCCCCGGCAGCTGATCCTCCGGCCGGTCAGTCATCGATCTATCGATGCTGCCGTAGATCACTCCGTTCGATATCCAGAAGGTACACGACCCCCCTCGAAAATGCGCCCGCGCTTTGCCATGATAATAACTCACATGTGCCCGTAATCTGTCATAATACGGAACTTCTTATGCAACTTGGTGGCGATATCCTTATATAGACTAACGGAAATGCCTGTCATATTTATCCTTATCTTTTGGTTTTACAAAAGCCAAATCTCCTTATAATCTCTTTCACATTCTCAGCTATATTCTCTAACTTTAATTTATTGAGAAATGGATAACCTTTCACTGAAGAGATGCTTGCTATGTCTGGTGGCAACGCACTCGATTTAGAGCTCGGCGGTTAGGGTTCGATTCTCCGTATCTACGAATTTTGATTATTCTTTTAATTTTCCTTCCGATACATTGCATTACATGAGACATTATTGAGACGCATTTTATGCTTCTTTTATTTTTATGTATATTGTTGTATTTTATTGCAGTTTCAATTCACTACAAGAATTTCCAAAAAAATTACAACTACAAGAATCTACAGGAATTCACATTTTTTGTGAACAAAGAGGTGTTTTTTTTTCGACCTAGAATGACAAATATTTAGAATATTGCAATGAGATAATTTTGAATTAAGATAAGGTCATGTATACATGATCGCTATTCCAAAAAGCTTCTATGTTTAAACTTTAAAGAAATGGTAGAATATTAAAAGATAATGATGAATACTCGTTATTTAAAACAAAACACCTTACGTTGAAAGTTTTTTTTTTCAAATATATAGCAATCGAAAAGGTTCGAACTCTTGAAGATTAAAGAATTTCTCCCTCTAGTTATAAAAACTGAACTGCAAATTAGGACACTTAAAGTGAAATACATACTTTTGAATTTTTAACTTTTGAAATAAACGCTCTAGACTACATTTTTTAAAAATTAAAACCCGTAAAATGCAAAATTTCAACTTTTATACTTTCAATTTATAAATTTTTAAAAATTTATCATATTGAGAAATGTTAAGCTGGAAACATTAGACATCAAAATCTGTTTTGAAATATTTTTAAATATTCTCTTGGAAATTAGTTTAAAAAATAATTATTTAAAAAATCTTTAGGAATTCAATAATAATATTATTATCTTAGAACTCGAATTTTTTCTACAATTTTTTTTTTAAATTCTGCGAAAGTAAAAAAAACTACTTTAAAACCATCCAGATTATTTTTTGACAAGATTATTGTTAGTTTTTCTAGGAATTGTGATACAAATTTTTTATTTATTTGAAACCTTCCAAATTGCTTAAAAAGCTTATAAATGTTGTGTTCAGTATCTTCAAAAATCTATATTGTGTATTGAATGGTTTGAAATCTTTACACGTTTCAAATTATTTTAGAATCTTTTCAAAACTTCTAAATATATTTTTAATTCGCTCGATTATCATCAAAATTAATAATTATTCAATTGTCATTTATTAGTTCAAAAAGTTTGATTCTAATCTTTTTAAATATTATCTTGAAATTATTATTTACAAATAATAAATCATTTAAAATTTTCCCACCAAAATTAAGAATTTATTTTTATTTTCTTAAAACCTTGAGAAATCCTTAGAGGGTTAAGAATTTTATTTCGAAACCTTACAGAATCTAAATTTAGTTTTTTATTTTTCGAAATATTTTCCAGTTTTGAATTAAGTTTGAATTTTCTCAAAAGTTGTGAATATCTCTTGAACTAATTGCAATATTTTTCAAACTGATAATTGTTCAACTGTTATTTATGTATCAAAATTCAATATTTTCACTTACATTTATTAAAAATTTGTTAAATAGAACAATTAGAATTGTAACTTTCAAGGTTTAAATTTAAGAATCTGAAATATTAACGATTCAAGGCTTTCTATTCGAAATATTTCAGCTTAAAATTGTTAAGTTTTCATTATTTTATATAATATTTTAAGAAAAAAATTACGTATTACTAAATATTAAAAAAACAATTTTTTTCAAATTGAAAAAATTTATCATAATATCAAAAATTCTTGGTAAAAGTGTTTTTTTTTTAATGTAGTTTCTGTAAAAACTTATATATTACATATCTTACAAAAATTTACAGTGAAGTACCAGGCGAAATTTTGATGAGAATTCTAGAAGTATTATTTGTGAAAATTAATATTTTTTTGTAATTTTCTAAAATAATTCACGTTAAATTAAAAGCGTTTCTATGACATCAAAAACCTGAATTAAAAAAAATGTAAAATCCTGTAGTTTTCTGTAATATTTGTAGATTTTACAACAATGTGAAAGAAATATTAATAAAAAGTCATACAAATTTTTGAATTGTAGAAACTTCTACTTTATTGTCAATTTGTTCTACTTTTTTAAAAGAAAATACAAGAAAGAATTAGCTTTTTGTATTTAACTGTATTTTGGTGTTAAATTTTGTTCATTTTTTTGCAAAAATGTACAGATTTTCACAAAAAATGACAGTTGTAGAAATGTAGTTTTGCCTTGTAAACATTTCTTCCGCCAGGGTAATTGTTTAAAATGCAAAATCTTTTTTTGAAATATTCCATTTTTAACCCATTCAATTTGAACCTTTTATTTAAGTAAAACATTTTTTTATTTTTAGCCATATTTTACTCTTCATTCAAAATGAGCAATTAAAAATAAAATATCAAAAACTAAACAATTTTAAACTGGATTATTTGAAATAGAAAGCCTCAAATCTTTAATATTTTAAAGTGTTAAATTAAAGCTTTGTACGTCATAATTTTAATTTTTCTATTTAAGAAATTTTTAATATGCAAGTGAAATTATTAAATTTTGATACATAAATAACAATTCAACAATTATCAATTTGGAAAAAATTTGAATTAGCTTGAGAGATATTTACCAGTTTTGAGCTCAATTTTGAGAAAATCCAAACTTAATTCAAAACTGGGAAAGATTTCGAAAAATAAGCTTTTTACTGATCTTCAAAGGTTTTCAGAAAATTCCTTAACTTTGCTTGGAAAATTAAAAATAATTTCTTTTGTTTGAAAAATTCATTTTAAGAGAATATTTAACAAGATTTTTAAAAATGTTGGATAATAAATAACAAATAAATTATAATTGATTTGAAAAATAATAGAGTAAGTATAAAACATATTAGAAAGTTTTTAAAAGATTCCAAAATAATTTGAAACGTGAAAAGATGTCAAAACCTTTAAAACACAATAAAGATTTTTGAAGATGTCGAACACAAGATTGATAAGCTTTTTAAGCATTTTGAAAGGTTTTAAATGAATACAGAATTTGTATTAAAATTTCTAGAAAACTAACAATAATTTTTTTTGGAAAAATTAATTTAAAAGGAATATTCAATAAGATTTCCAAAATTTTGAAAAAAGAATCTGAATGATTTTGATGTAATTTTTTTACTTTTGCAGAATTTTCCAAAAATTTGGTTGGGAAGGTTCGAGTTTCAAGATAATGAAATCACTATTACATTCCTGGAAAATTTTACAATTATTTTTTAAACATATTTTTAAGCAAATATTCAAAAAGATTTCAAAACAAATTTTAATGTATGGTTTGAAGTTTTAGTTTAAAATTGCTTAAAATGACATATTTTTGAAAATTTGTACATTTTGTTATTCATTCTTCAATACGTAGCATTGAAAATAATAGCTTGAATTTTTTTTTTTCAACTGTACAATCCTTTCATTTTATACGCGACAGTTACTTAACGTTTAAATTAACATTTCTGAAGCTTTAATTTGAAATGATTAAAATTTAATTAAACTGTTTTTTATTAAAATTCAAATCTTTTCTGGCTGACAATTTAACTATGACTTAAAAATTAAATTACTTCCTCAAAAATTCATTAGTTTGGTGGAAGATTCATTATTTTAGTTGAAAATTTATCCACTTGGTTGATCAGTTAACTATTACGATTTGCTATCGAAAATTGATCTTTTTTATTTAACTAAACTATTGAGTCTTTGCTTTTGAAAATTCGTTTTTTTTGTTGGAAATTAATTTTTCAAATTAAAAATTCAAGAATTCCATTTTTGGTTGAAAACTGATTTATTTTAGTTGAAAATTCAGTCATTTGATTGGAAAATTGACGTCCTCCTTAAAAATTCATCCGGTTTGATATAAATTAAATTTTGTTTATTAAGAAAGCTACTTTTTGATTAAAAAATAATCATTTTCGAGTGAGGATTCAACTATTTTGCTGATTATTTTTTAAAAATTCATTTATTTTTGTTAAAGATTCATCTCCTTCGTTGAAGATGTTACTATTCTAACTATTTTAACTATATAACTTTTATTGTTGAAATTTGTAAATTGTTTAGCTTTCAGCAGACTCAAAGCCGTCTTGTGAAATCAATTATTGTTCAATTTTCAATACGCAAAACATAGTTTAATTTTGAGAATCATTAATTAATTTATATTTATAGTGTATAAACTCAGCACGTTTTTAGTCCTTTCCTGGCTATTCCCTCAGTAGTTTAACTATTTTGTTGAAAGTGTATTTTTAGTTAAAGATTCATTGTATTAGTTACAAACAAAATTTTCTTTTGTAGAAAAAGTAACATTTTGTTGATAAATCGTTTTTTTTCTCGGTTGATAATTAACTCGGTAACTGAAAATTCAACTATTCTGTTTTTAGTGGAAAGTTTACCAGTTTTAGTTAAGAATGCAATTAGTTAGTTGAAAGTTGATGAATTTAGTTGAAAATTCGAGGAGAGCTATATTGATTGTTGAATCTATAATTTGGCGTCACTGGTATATTCATTACCACAGTTTTACTTATGTCATTACCCACTAAAAATCGGAAATTTACTGGTTCAACAGTTGTAATTCAAAATACTGATTCAACTGGTGAGAATTTCACTGGGTCAGTTTAAGAGAATGTCTATGGTGATGATAATCAAACTACCCTGGATATTTTATCCCCCTGGGTCATCCAAATTCCCCGTTTCAAAACTCGTGACTGCCATGGATGGCCCCTTAGTCAATTTCTACTTGGGTTTCAGTGCCGCAGTAAAAAGTAAAATCCTGAAAGCATTTATTGGCCGGTGTAAACGCTCATGGACTGTACCTCCAGGTGAAATCTCGTGAGAACCCTTGTCTGGAACCAGTGTCTTGAACTTGGGTAACTTTATTAGCAAATTTGCAAAACAAGAACAAAAAACCATCAAGGAGTTTAGATCGATGTTATATACTCGTAAACATAATTGAATGAGCCAATTAATCTTTTTGCTACTCCTCAACATACTGGGTGTCACAAAACTCCCGATACAGCTGAACATTTTCTCAGGTAAGATATTTTTCAGGGATGTCAAGGTCATTCTTGAAGTCACTTTCAACGAGGAAATTAATGGTGACCTTCATTTTGATCTGGACGATGGCCTTCAAGGTTTTTTCAAGGTCGACTTTTTCGAAAAATGGATATCCCCTTTTTTAGATCGGCAATCTATGAAGCGGGAAATTTCACGCTCTATTATGTGCTCAGGTCATACATAGGTAAATTTTAACCTTGAAAGAAGGTTTCCAATGGAAGAAATTGACTTTGACATGACCTTGAAGGTCATCGCACTTGAGGTCACTACTGAACACGCCTTGTAAAAGTTGGTTACTTTGCTCGCTACAAAAAAAATAGAGAAGCTTCTATTTCCAGAGCTATGCAGACCTTGCTTGACTTTGAATGACCTTAGAGTGACCTTCAAGGTTACAATGTACCTATGTATGACCTGGGTACACATTTAAACGTAAAATTTCCTGCTCTATCGATGACCATATGATGACCTTGAAGGTTTCCTTGAGGTCGACATTTTTGAAAAATGGAAACCCCCTTTTTTTAGGTCGGCCATCTATGAGGCGGGGAATGTAACGTTCAAATATGTGCTCATGTCATACATAGGTACATTGTGACCTTGAAGGAAGGTTTCCAATAGAAGAAATTGACCTTAAAATGACCTTCAAGATCATCTTCGAAATAATGCTCAAGGTCACAACTGAATACGCCTTGTTAAAGTTAATGACTTTGCTCGTTACGACAAAAATTTGGAAAGCTTCAATTCTCCGAGCTATGCAGACCTTGCTTGAGTTTAATTGACCTTAGAGTGACCTTCGAGGTTTCAAAGTACCTATGTAGGACTTGGGTACATATTTAAATGTGAAATTTCCCGCTCGATCGATTGCCGATGTGAAAAAAGGGGGTTTCCATTTGGAAAGAATGTGACCTTGGAAAAACCTTGAAGGTCATTCCTATATTGACCTGTATTAATCTCTATAGCTCTGAAAATTGATTTTTTTGCAAAGTGTTTCTTTGGATTCACTTAGTTTCGACGAACAATTCTGGAAGATTTACAACTTTTTTGGACAAACAGAAAATGTTTGAAAAAACTTGGAATTTTCAACTAAAAAGGATACATTTTTAACAAAAAATAGAGCACATACATGTTAAAAAAATAGTTGAATCCACAATTATGACAGATTTTTCAGTCAGGAGAGAAAAAAATGCCAACCAATTTGTTGAATTTTCAACCCAAAAAGAATAATTTTCCACAAAACAGATGAATTTTCAACCCGAAAGAATAAATTTTGAACAAGAAAGTTAATTCTTAACCCGACCAAGACAATTAATAAGGGTCTCTGCCCGGGGCAACAAAACCGTAAAACATATGGATTCTCAACCAACAATATAATAGTTTTCAGCTAAAATAATTAATCTACAACTGAATTAGGTTGAAAAAATAATTTTCAATAAAAAAAAAAAAAATTTCAAAATAATAGTTCAATTTTCAACCAAAGAAATAAATTGTCAACTAAAATGAGGAACGTTCCAAAAAGAGGTATACTTCAAACAAATAGTTGAATTTTTAACCAAAAAAATGAATCTTCAACCGAGAAATTTAATTTTCTACTAAAAAAAAGAATTTTTAACCGAAATCGTGTATTTTATGTCAAAACAGTTAAATTTAACCTAAATGGCGACTTTTCGACAAAATAGATAAATGCTTAAACGAAACTCATCACCTTAGTTCAAAATTTATTTATTTAATTAAAAAATATAACTAGTTGGCTTAAAATTCATCTTTTCAACTAAGGATTAAACTTTTTAAAAATTTTTTTCACTAATTTAACTTTTTATTTTCAAATTAAAATCATTTTGGGTTAAAAGATCAACTATTATATTTTTCTTTTCAAATTCATCTTTTTTGATTGAAAATTTAGTTTCTCCAACTATTGAATTCGAATACAAATTCAACTACGCAAGAATAATAAACTACTTTTTTCACATAAAAATTTTAAGGATTCAAATATTTTGTTGAAAATTCGCTTTTTTTTTAATTCAACTGTTTTTAGCTTGAAATAAAGAAATTTTAATTGAAACATCACCAATCAAATTTTTAGCTGAGAATTCATCTTTTTTTTTTGTACAAAATTAGTAGTTTTAGGCCAAAAATTAATCTCTGATTGAGGAATCCAATATTTTTTCAACTCGTTTTTTTCGAATTCAACGGTTCTTATTTTTAAATTGAAATCTTTCGGAGTTGAACGATCAAGAATAAAACGTTTTTTTTTTGAAAATTCATATTTTTTGGTTGAAAATTCAAATACCTCCAATGATGAAACCTAATAAATTACTTTTTTCAAACCAAAAAATTCTGGTTCAACTATTTTGTTGGCATTCTTTCAAGATTAAATGTTCTTATCTTAAAATTGAAATTTTTTGGAAATGAAATATAAACTATTACATTTTTTGTTGGAAATTTATCTTTTTTGTTAAAAAATAGTAGTTTTGAGCAGAAAATTAATCTACTTGGTTAAAAAAAATTATCTTTTCATTGGAGAAACTATTTTGTTAAAAATACATTTTTTTCTGAATTCGACTGTTTTCATTGTGAAATGGAAATCTTTTTTTATTTTTCGTTGAGAATTCCTCTTTTTATCGAAAAATTCATCTTTGTGATAAAGGAATCAACTATATTGTAGAAAATTAGTTTGTTTAAAAATTCAACTAATTTTATTACTGAATTCAACTATAATCTCAACTACTGAAAAATAAGGACCTCCTTTTTTCAAAACCAAAAATTTGAGGATTCATTTATTTTTTTGACAATTCTTTGATTTAAGAATTCACCTGTTTTTATCTCAAAATTAAAATCTAATAGTTTTATTACATTTTTCGTCGACAATTCATCTTTTTTGTTGAAAATTAGTAATTTTAGGCAGAAAATTGATATTCTTGGATTGAAATTCATCTTTTTGATCGATGAATCAACTATTTCCTTGAAAATTCATTTTTTATTAATTCATTTATTACAGTTAATGGATCGAAGTAGAAATTCAATTACTGAAAAACAATAAACTACTTTTTTTCTGCCAAAGGGTTGAAGATTAAATTTTTTTTTCTTGGCAATTTTTTTTTTTAATCACCTGTTTTTATCTTAAAATTAAAATCCCTTTGGCTTAAAATATTCACTATTATATTTTTTGTTGTGAATTCATCTCTTTTTTTTTCGAAAATTAGTGTTTTAGGAAAAAAATTAATCTTCTTGTTTGAAAATTGATCTTTTGAATTGAGGAGTCAACTATTTTGTTGAAAATTAGGTTTTTTTGAAAAAAATTCAACTGTTTTGATTATAAAATAAAAATATTTTTGGAGTTTCCATTGAGAATTCATTTTTTTGTTTATAAAATCCATATTTTTGGTGGAGGATTCAACTACCTGCTTTTTTAAAAACTCGTTTTTTCATGATTTCATCGAATTCAACTACTAAATTCAAATGAAAATTCAACTTCTGAAAATTAATAAACAACTTTTTTTAAGCTCAAAAGTTAAGGATTCAACTATTTTCTTGAAAATTGTATTTTTTTTAAGAATTCATCTTCTTTTATCTTAAAATTCAAATCTTGTTGGATTAAAATATCAAAGTTGATATTTAAATCTAAAGATATTTCAATTTTGTCATAAAATTTTGTAGATCTATTACTTTTTTCGTCTAAAATTGATTTTTTTTTGTCGGAAATTAGTATGCTTAAGCAGGAAATTGATCTTTTTGGTTGAAAATTCATCTTTTTGATTGCGGAATCAAACACTTTATTAAAAATTCGTGTTTTATTATTCCAACTGTTTTTATTTTGGACTTAAAATCTGTTTGAATTTTTCATTTTTAATACATATTATTTTGTTAGAAATTAAACTACTTGGTTACAAATTAAAATAATTTGATTCTTTTCGGTTCAAAATGTAACTATTTTGTTGAACAATCGTCTTTTCGGGCAGGAAATTAGTCTTCTTTGAATTTTTTTTTTTTTTTTTTTTTGGTTGAAGATTTAACTATCATGATGAAAATTTGTTTTTTATTGATTCAACTGTTTCTCTAAAATAATATATCTTTCAACTGAAACATCAACTATCACATTTTTTCTTGAATGTTCATCTTTTTTTTTTTTAGTTGAAAGTCAATATTTCTGTAGAAATGTTGATTTGACGTATCTAAAATTTTAAAAAACCTTTTTCAAATTTTCTCAAGAATCTCAAAAAAATTAAATTTGTATAACCTTTGAAACAAATTGAAAGAACAGATTACTCAATAGCAAAACAATTTTTCAAATTACTTGCGAAATAGGCTAAGACGGAGACCTTACGACTGAGTAAAAAGTTTACGGTCGAACGACTTAACGAGTCGCATTAAAATGCGCTTGTAAACGCCAAAAAGGCTGCGACCACCCGATGGGCGATTTTAATGCAAAAAAAAAAAAAAAAGGCGAATTGTGACCCGCTGATTATACCTCAACGCAATTAGGAAATGCGGAAATTAGGTAGATACGATCAAAGTTTCGACATGCAATTACTTTTTCCTAATCTTCTTTAAATTTCGACAGTATCATTGATATCTCTTTGAATTGGATCGTAAACGCGGAAATTTCTTCTAATTCTAATAGTTCAGGGTTTTGCAATATTTTCTCTCAAAGTTATAGTCACGAGATCTCGCAATAATCTACGTCAATATGACTTTTAGAGACTTTTTTCAGTTTGTTAAAATTATTATTTATAAATTATTCTAAAAATTATTAATGAAAGAGGAAAATTCAATTTAAAATTACATTTAATATTGGCAAATTACCCTTTTCTTAACATTTTGCTACCACATAATTTTTAAACTTTTTTACACTTTTAATAGGGTAGCCACTGACCGGGCAAACCGAAAATTAGCCTGAAATTATGAGCACCGGAAAAAATCCAAGAATTTAAAAAAACTGCAATTTTGAGAAGATTTCAAAACATTTTAAAAAAAATGTAGACTTCTAGAGGTTTTAAGAAAGAATCCTTTTAAAATGTTTGAAAAGTTTTTAAGAAAGTGAAAAATATACTTGAAAGATTCCTGGGAAAACATTTCAAATGATTTCTTAATCTTCAAAAAAGAAAGTAGAATATTTTGAGGCTAACTTTTCATTTTGCGAAATGACAAAATTTGAGGAAAAATTCTGAGTAAGTTTACGAGATATTTAGAAGTTTTGGAAGATTGAAAAATAACTGTAAGCCTAATATTTGAAAAAAGCTGAAAAATGTAGATTTTCAGAAATTTTAAACGAAAAATTGAGAAGCTTCTAAAAAAATTCGAAAGCTTTCGAAACAATAAAAGAGCTTAATTACGATTTCTTTCAACATTTCAAAAGGATTATACAAATTTACAACAAGAATCTGAAAGACTGCAAGGCAATTTTTTTTATTTTGAACGATTTTTCAAAATTTTTAGGGAAAATCAAATAGCTCGCAAAAATATTCAGAAGTTTCGATGAAATTTCAAAAATAATTAAAAATTTGAAAACATTTTAAACATTTTTCATAAATCGTAGATTCTACAGGATTTCCAAATATAATTTTGATAGGTTTCAAGATAATAAAAAAACATGTTTAAGATTCTTGGGAAAAATTTTGATGATTTTTTTATTTTTCTGAATAATTTTAAGAAAAGATTTCGAAAGATGTTAAGACATTTAAAAAAACTTCCAAAATTTTGAAGAAAAATTTGGAAGACTAAGGCATTTCAAACAATTTTTTAAAATTGAAAAAAAATTCTAGTAATAATTCAAAACATTTTAAAAGATACTTAGAAGGATTATAAATTTTGAAAAAATTTGAAAATAATTTGATATTTGAAAAGATTCGACAAATTTTCAAACAAGCTTTTCTGATTGAAGATTCACCATTTGAGTGTTTTTTTTTTCAAAATTATACTTTTTTGGAATAAAATTATTCTTTTAAATTAATTTTTTAATCTGAAAACTCAAATATTTCAGTTTTGATTAGAATCTTATATCTCTTAAGTTGAAAATTTGTATTTTTTTATGCAAATACGCCTTTTTGATTAGAAGACTAACCCTGCTTGTTAAAAATTCAAGTTTTCGGGTTGAAAATTCATCGGTTTTCTAAAAATCTTTTCTTTTTGCCTTAAAAATTCAACTGTTTTTGGTGGGGTTACAATCTTCTTTTCATAAAATTCGACTAATTGGCTTAAAATGCATCTTCGTTGGTTAAAAATTAAACTATTTTGATGAATTTCATTTTTTTTTTGTTTTTTGAGAAAATTAAACTGTTTTGTTAACAATTTGTTTTTTTATTGTAAATTCATCTTTTATGGTAGAAAAGTTATCTTTCTTGGCTGAAAATTAACTTTTTTTTAGAAATCGTCTTTTTTGGTTAAATGTCAATGGTTTTTTACTTCACTTTGAAATCTTCTTGGTTTGGAATATTATCTCTTATATTTTGTCGTTGAAAATGCAAATGTTTTTATTCTTGAACCCACTTCTTGATTCAAAGTGGAACTATTTTTTCGTACACCAAATATTCTCCTTAATTTTATTTGAAAAAAATTGCAATCAATTTTTAAATTAAATGTATACTGTATTTTTCAAAAAGCCTGTGGGAATTGTTAGTAATACTGGTGAAAGAAAAACATAAGAATGAAACAATAAATTTTCTTCATTTTTATTTAACATATTTTTGTTTTTGCTGACTTTCCTCCAGGCGTTTTTTTTTTTTTTTTTTTTTAAGAAAACTTTGAAACTAATATATAGAATTCCTGAAAATAAAACAAGAATTCAACGATAAAATTTGGACAACCACCACAAAATACTCATATTGCAATTCTTAAAAAACAAAATAAAAAAAATTCTTTCCTCTTGTTTATTTTTGTCCAAAGAAACAAATTTTTCATTTTGTTTTTCAGGAATTGTAATAGGAGCATTTTGTGGTGGTTGTCCAAATTTCATCGTTGAATTCTTTTTTTATTTTCAGGAATTCTATATATTGAATTGATTATTGGACGTTAAATGAGATTTTGAATTTGATTTTAGTCTGATTCAGAATTCTTGAATTTCAACTTTGATACAATTTCGTACATTGAATATTCTCCTTAATTCTAGTAGAAGAAAATATTGCACTCATTTGAAACTGATTTATTGGCCCTTTCACCGAAAATAGAGGTTTAGTTAGCAGAGGAAATATAATATATCATTTTTCTTGTATCTAGCTTCAAAAGTTATTTTAAATATTTCGGAACTTCATACTGGTAAAAGAAGAACATTAGAAAATCAGGCAAGCAGATGAAAATCAGAATTAAACACTGATTTTCGTAATTTTTATTTAGAATATTTTTGTTTTTGCTAACTTGTTTCTGGTGCTTTTTTTAAGAAATGTTTGAAACTATTTTGTTCATTGAATATGCTCCTCAATTATAGTTGAAGAGAATATTGCACTCATTTGAAACTAATTTATTGATCCTTCCACTGAAAATATAGGTTTAGTTAGCTGAGGAAATATAATATATCATTTTTCTTGTAGCTGGCTTCAAAATTTATTCGAAATATTTCGGAACTTCATACTAACATAAGAGAAACATTAGGAAATCAGGCAAGCAGTTGAAGATTAGAAGAAAAAACTGAATTTTTGTCATTATTATTAAAAATATTCTTGTTTTTGCTAACTTTGTACCTGGTGCTTTTCTAAAGAAATCTTTGAAACTATTTCATACATTGAATATTCTCCTCAATTATAGTTGAAGAGAATATTGCACTCATTCAAAACTGATTTATTCATCCTTTCACAGAAAATAGAAGTTTAGTTAGCTGAGGAAATATAATATATCATTTTCCTTGTATCTAGCTTCAAAAGTTATTTTAAATATTTCGGAACTTCATACTGATAAAAGAAGAACATTAGAAAATCAGGCAAGCAGATGAAAAACAGAATTAAACACTGATTTTCGTAATTTTTATTTAGAATATTTTTGTTTTTGCAAACTTGTTTCTGGTGCTTTTTTAAAGAAATGTTTGAAACTATTTCCTTCATTGAATATTCTCCTCAATTATAGTTGAAGAGAATATTGCACTTATTTGAAACTTATTTATTGATCCTTTCACCGAAAATATAAGTTAAGTTAGCTGAGGAAATATAATATATCATTTTCCTTGAAGCTAGCTTCAAAATTTATTTGAAATATTTCGGAACTTCATACTGACAGAAGAGAAACATTAAGAAATCAGGCAAGCAGTTGCGGATTAGAAGAAAAAACTGAATTTCCGTCATTTTTATTTAAAATATTTTTGTTTTTGCTAACTTTGTTCTTTGTGCTTTTTTACAGAAATCTTTGAAACTATTTCGTACATTGAATATTCTCCTCAATTCTAGTTGAAGAAAATATTGCACTTATTCGAAACTGATTT
>CAKNXH010064143.1:0-27203 GCA_932178445.1 Andricus quercusramuli
ACTTTCCTATCCCTACTATTCTTCCTATTGTCTGCATTTCTTTTCTTTCTGTGTATGGTCTTATTGGATCTCATTTCTTTGAATTTTCTTTTATTGTGTATTTCGTATTTATCCGGAACTCGTTTACGGATAAGTCGCCCAGCGTCGCCAATTGGTTGCGGGGGTAAGATGTTAGCCGTGACGGTGAACCGGGCCTTACCGGCACGACATTTATTTTGTTGTATTTTTGTATTTCAGTTTTTTTTTTGTGTCGGGCACCCAACCTGGAACCATCGTCGGATAAGTCGCCCAGCGTCTCCTATTGGTTGCGGGGGTAAGACGTTAGCCGCAACGGTGGACCGAGGCTCTGCTGCCAGTTACTCATATAAATTATTCTTGTGTATTCCGCCGCGCGTGTTAAATAATTATTGTCCCTCGCGTACAGTGTTCTTTATTCCCGTCCGTATAGAATTTCGGTTCATAGATCTCGCCCTAGCTAACTAGTTTACCTAGACTCATCCTCACTATCACCGCGCATGAGAACATTACTTCTTGCTCAACGTAGTTGTTTCCTAGTTTGCCTAGTTACGCCCTGATTACCGCCGCGTATTGAACGAATATTTTTCTCAACGTAGTTGCTTCCTAGTTTGCCTAGTTAAGTCCTCACTACCGCCGTGTATAAAAGGAATATCTTTTATTAACGTAGTTGACCGAACTAGTTTCCCTAGACTGGAAAATCTCTTATTTCTAAACGGAGCGCCACGTAGTTACCGACTAGTTTGACAGGGTACGACTCCACTTGGGGATTTCCGGCCGACTCTCGCTGAATACGATTGCCCCCCCCCCATCTGTGAAATTCCTCCCCCTCCTCCAATCATAAAGGGAGAAGTTAACAAATTGACGGCCCAACGTGGGGCTTTGTTCCGTATTATTCTAATTTTCAACTGAGTTTGAAAAGTACCCATTCTTTTCCCCCTGACTATCATGTTCCACTCGCCTAGCACACAAGGTCGCGGCCGCGGTAGGGCAACAACGCGCACAATGGCCACGCGGAATAATCCGGTTTCCGAGAGTCACCCAGAAAGCTCGGTGGCGCCTGACACAACACCCATAGCAAATGAGGGGGTTATCTCACCACCCTCATCACGTGAAGCAGCCTCGCTTCCGACGCTAGGGCTCAATTACGAGTCTCTACCCGGGCCTAGTTCGCGATCAGACCCGGTTTTCGTACCGACAGTCCCGATACCTCCCCCTATGCCCAGCAACGTGCCAACAAACGAGCCTCGTAATTCGCTCTATATACCCGTGGTACCAGCACCTGCCTTTCTTCTGCAGGACACTCACGCTGCTCGACCACAAAGGTTTCCCAGCCCTAAGGCAGGAATTTACGTTCCGCAGGCAGCAGCACCAAACGTTTCAATAAACGACTGGCGTGCCTTGATACGGGCATTCCGGTCACCCGAGCCACCTCGCCCAACTTTTGCAGGCCTCGATCACGAAGATCCCCTTGTTTTCCTCGGCAAGTGTGAAACTTACTTCACCAACGCTGCGATCGACCAAGCTGAATGGTCACAAATGATCGCCAAATCCCTCACGGACCACGCGGCTAAGTGGTTTGAGGTATATACAAATTTATCTCTGCCCTGGGAAAAGTTCCGCGCTTTGCTCACGCAACACTATGTTGGGACGTGTACGCTTAACAAGCTGTACACGAAGTTGTACTCGCACAAGCAAGTAGAGAAGGAGCCCACCGGTGTATTCCTCCAGAAGAAATATCTCCTGACTCTTCGCCTTCTTCCCCAAGCTCCTGAACAACAAATAGTAGGGCTTTCGGTAGAGTCCTTGAGACCTTCGATGGAAAAGGTTCTCCGGGCCGCGTCCCTCAACTCTTTTGAGGACCTATTCGAAAGTGCCGTTCAGGCCGAAGCCGATGAGGCTGAAGAGAATGCGACTACTACTACTACTACTACTACTGTCCCGGAAGACACTAACATAAAAACCGTCCGGTCATATTGGCCAGACAGTCGGAAGCTCTTCCGGGAAACTGGTGAGCTCGGGCGGCCGAGCTCCCAGAACTGACCACCCCCGCCGAAGCTGGCGTACCCCGGTCCTAAGCGCCATGTACTCGGATCTCAGCAGCCTACCGCGAGTCCGAGTTCTTCTGAACAAACGAAAGGTGATCGCTGAGAGCATAACCTGTAAGTTTGTTACAGTGTACAATAAGGAGGGGATGGAAAGAATTAAAGAAAGGGTGGAGGACCTGCTGGGCGAAAGAGAGGAGAGTATGGTGATAGTGGGTGGGGATTTTAATGCGAGGATGGGGAGCGAAGGGGGACTTTACACGGAAGGGGAGAGCTTCGAAAGGAAATCGAAGGATATGATAATAAATAAGGAGTGGGAGATTCTAAGGGACTGAATGGAGGATAGAGGCTGGGATAGAGAGCTAAGAAAGGTACGCTTTGGAGGGGAGTCGGTGGAAGAGATATGGGAGGATCTGAAAGAGAAGGTGAGAGGGTGTGTGCAAAAGAAGGTATTTAGAAAGAAGAAGAAAGGAATGGTGAGGCCGTTGTGGGATAGGGAATGTAAAAAGAAGAAAAGGAAGGTGAAGACGAAGTACAAGAAGTGGAAAGAGGGTAATGCGAGGAGGGAGGAGTACGTAGAAATGAGGAAGAGGTTTAGAGTGATGTGTAAGAAGAAAGAACAGGGGGCTTAGATTCAAGGAAGACGGACGGGGAAAGTAGAAGAACGGGGGAGGCAGAGACGGAGGAGTTGAATGACGAAGAGATAGAGAAGCAGATAAGGAAGTTGAAAAGGTCAAAAGCAACAGGGTTGGATGGGGTGGAGAACGAAGCATGGCTGTTTAGTACACAAGAGGTTAGGGAGAGGCTGAAGGAGGTAGTGAAGAAAGTGTGGAGGGGCGAGAGATTCCCAGGAGGGTGGAGAGAAGGGCTAATAGTGCCACTCTATAAGAAAGGAGATAGAGATGGGCAGGAATATTATAGAGGGATCTCGCTAATGAATACGGCGTATAAAGTATACGCGATGGTGGTGGCAGAGAGACTGCGGAAGGATGTCGAGGGGGTAGGAACATTGCCGGAGACGCAGGCGGGATTTAGGGCGGGTAGGAGTACTATCAACAATATCTACGTTCTGCAGCACGTGGTGGATAGAGAATTAGCGAAGAAGGGGAAGAGAGTGTACGCGTTTTTTGTGTATCTCAAAGGCACGTTTCCGTCGGTGGATAGGGGGAGGTTGTGGGAGGCGATGGAGGATAGGTGAGTAGAAAAAGGCTTAATTGAGAGGGTAAGGGAGATATATGAAAAGACCAAAGACAAGGTAAGAGGAGGTAAGGGGATTTCGGAGGGATTCTGGATGGATAGGGGGTTAAGGCAGGGGTGTTCTCTGAGCCCAACGCTGTTTGCGAATTCATTTGCGGATATGGAAAGTAAGCTGGAGGCTGGGGTGGTAGGAGGAGTCAGGATAGGAGGGGTTAGAATTTGGTCACTAGCGTATGCAGAGGACATAGTGTTGCTGGCAAATAGCGAGGAGGCCTTAAAGGAGATGATGAAGAGGTTGAGAAGATACCTGGATAAGAAGGGGTTAGAGTTGAATGCGGAAAAGTCCAAGGATATGGTGTTCAGAAAAGGAGGGGGAAGGGATAAGGAAGGAGAGTGGAAGTGGAAGGGAAAGGAGGTGCAGGAGGTGAAAGAGTTTGTGTACTTGGGCTTCGTGTTTCGGATGAATGGGGGAGTGGATGGTCACATGAAAGAGAGAGTGAGGAGAGCAAATGTGGTGATGAGGCAGGTGTGGGGGTTGGGAAAGAAGCTATTCGCAGATGATTTTGGACGACGAATGAAGCCGTTTGATTCGCTAGAGGTGAGTGTGCTATTGTATGGAGTGGAGGTGTGGGGGTGGAAGGAGAGTGAAGAGGTGAATAGAACGCAGGAGAGGTATGTAAAGTGGACCCTGGGATTGGCAAGGAACACGCTAAGTATATTTTCAGGAGAGGGACGGGGAGAACGAGTGTAGGGATTCTGGCAGGGAGCAGGGCGTGTAAATATGAGGAGAAATTTTTGGAAAAGGGGGGAAGTAGGCTGGTTAGGGAGTGTTGGTGGGAGAAGGAGAACAGGAGAGACGGTGGGAAGATGGAGGCTGAGAGGGAAAAGTATTTTAGAATGAATGGACTGCAGATGGATGATGTGAGAAGGATGCGCGAGGAAGGAAGGAAGGTTTATGACTTGGTTAAGCAAAATGGCATGGAGAGAGAGAAGACAGAGGGGGAAGAGAGAATAAGAGAGTCAAGGTTTAACGGGAACTATGAGTGGATTATGCCAAGGACAAGAGCGCAATATTTATGTGTTAAAGGAGAGAAAGGAAGTCAGGAACTTATAGCGAGGATGAGGTGTGGGTGTATGGAGGGTTTCAATAGGTTCTGGCTCCCTCGGGAGAAAAGGATATGTGAACTGTGTGAAAAGGGGGATGCAAGAGTGGAGCACTGGTTGGAGGAGTGCGCTGAGGTGGAAAAAAGTGAGATAAGCATGGAGGCACTGCTGCATGAAAAGGGGGAAAAAAGGGCAGTAGCATGGGTGAACGGAGTGTTGGGTAACATGGAGATGAAGAGAAGGAAGGAGGAAGAGGAATGGAGACAGAAAGATTTTAAATAGGAGATAAAGTAGATAAAAGTAACATGTAAATATTGTAAATAGTAGATAAGTAGTAGGTATAAGAGCGAAAACAGAGGTTGGACAGCGAGGCAATGCGAAAAAGTAGGGACATGCGTGCGAGGCGAGGCGAAGCAAGGAAGGCAAGGCGATAAAAGTGTGCGACTTAGAGATAAGGAATGGATGGATGTTAGTCTTTAAGGGTTAGTTTTTAAGAAAATTCTGTAAAAATGGAAGTGTAAGCAAGTCAATTTTTTAAGGCCAGCAGGCTGAAAAATAAACGTTTATCTACTAACCACATAAATTTTTTTTTCTACTCTGTCAAGTGCAGCCGAACCACAACATTGCCGAAAGCGTCGGCGGAGACGATGACGTTACCCTGTCGTGGCCGTCGACAGGGCGGAGCAGGATGCCGACAGCTCGTCGCATCCACAGCACACATACCATTGCCGAAAGCGTCGGCTGAGACGATGACGTTTACCCTGCCGTAGCCGTCGACAGGGAGGAGCAGGATGCCGACAGCTTGTCACATCCATAGAACGAGAGGGATGGTGAGGCCAGAAGGTCTCGCCGCGAAAGAGCTGCAGCGCGGGGAACGCGAGAGCATCCTCCGCGCCACCACGACAACGTCGAGCCCGAAGCGCGGGCCGACATTCAGAACAAGAGGGATGGTGAGGCCAGGAGGTCTCATCGCGAACGAGCTGCGGCGCGGGGAGCACAAGAACCTCCTGCACGCAACCACGACGATGTCGAGCCCGGAGCGCGAGCCAACACTCCAGAAGAAGAGGACGGTGAGGTCTGGAGGCCTTACCAGCTGAGACAACGCGCTCCGGTCATCTACCAGGACGCACGACCGTATGCGCCTCAGCGGAGGCGTTTGTAAAAATGTTAACGCGATAATTAGAGGGCTGTCGAGCAGACACCCGTTTGAAGTAGGTGGCAGTAATCGGAAGGATGCGTAGGTGAGAAGTTCGCTATCGAAAGATACTTGCTTAGTGTAGACAGAGCTTTCGAGAGGGTACTCGTTTAGGATAGATCAAGCTATCGAAAAGATACTTGTTAAGATTATTTGCAATGGTTATCGAAAGATACTATACCCATTTATTGGTGTTATATAATGTTCACGATTAGTTAAGTTATATTTTATAATCAATTATTTTCGGCAAAATCTCGGTTGAGCCTCGAGTAAAAAAACGTCTGTCTGGGAAGGGGTGGATTTGATATCGGCCATAAGCCAAAAAAATATATGCAGGCTGGAATTTTCCAGCCTTGAGAAACGACCTTTTCTTACTCGTCGGCTCTCCATCAATTTCCTAAATGCCGCGTTTATTTCCGACTTCTCTTTCTCTTTTCTACCAACACCTTTTATCTTCCCTCTCACTCCCTCCCCTTAACATTCCTATTCATTTTGGCCTGACAGGAATTCGCTTTTCCATCTTCAAACTCGGTTTGTAAGGCCCAAACCGGTTTTTACTCTTCTCAACTCTCCCCTCTCTCACGTCCGCCACGGCACTCTACTCACCCTCTCCGCTTTTCCTCAAGCCACAATCCCCTCGCCTCTCTTTCCCTTCACTTTGTTACTCTCTCAACTCTGTAAACTCGGCTTGGCTCAAGTTCGATTTTCCAACAGCCAACAACTCGATCGCCTGGCCCAAAACCGGTTTCTACTCTTCTCAACTCTCCTCTCTCTCTCTATCTCTCTGACTCTCACGCTCGCTCCCGCTTTACTCTACTCTAACTTTCGATATTATAGATTCTTCCGATTTTGATTATCTTTTTAAATAAGAGAGCCCGCTTATTTTTTAATATTAATCGGAGAAGCAAGATATATAAATAATCGAGTGTTGAGATATTTTTATTCAATTTGTAATTTCTAATCTATCTAGCCAAATCCTTCCGTTTTCTAAGGTGTACCGAGAATACTGATATTAAAGTATTTTAAGGGATTTGAGTAGGATTATTGTTCTTTTATAATATAACTATTAAATTCGATTCATTAATCTTTCATATGCCACCTACTCAAACTCCTTAAAATTACTAATTATTGAAATAATAATATAGGGACCTCGGATTAGCCGAATAACGTTATTAAATCACTGAATACTTTTATATACATAAGTTAGCAAAGATAATTATATGTGTATATATATATATACTCGAAAACTCGTTTAACACATTTCAAAAATCCAATTTATTAAATTTTAGAAAATTTTCAACGTAAGTAGGAGCGCCTATATGTAATTAACATTTATCACGCATTTGTCACGCACAGTGTACCCTTTGCACGAGTTATTTAAATATACGGATAATTTGTTATAAAGTGAATTCAAAATTGTTTTGTCATTGAAAGTGCCTAACCTTTCCTGGGCCCTACCTCTCTTCTGCTCTCGTCGCCGAAAGTTACGAGGGACGCTATCACGCCGGAGTCGCTGCAGCTTACATCACCATCGTCGTCACCTTAATCACGGCTGGGTTTTTATATAGTGACTTCCACTTTCCTATCCCTACTATTCTTCCTATTGTCTGCATTTCTTTTCTTCCTGTGTATGGTCTTATTGGATCTCATTTCTTTGAATTTTCTTTTATTGTGTATTTCGTATTTATCCGGAACTCGTTTACGGATAAGTCGCCCAGCGTCGCCAATTGGTTGCGGGGGTAAGATGTTAGCCGTGACGGTGAACCGGGCCTTACCGGCACGACATTTATTTTGTTGTATTTTTGTATTTCTGTTTTTTTTGTGTCGGGCACCCAACCTGGAACCATCGTCGGATAAGTCGCCCAGCGTCTCCTATTGGTTGCGGGGGTAAGACGTTAGCCGCAACGGTGGACCGAGGCTCTGCTGCCAGTTACTCATATAAATTATTCTTGTGTATTCCGCCGCGCGTGTTAAATAATTATTTTCCCTCGCGTACAGTGTTCTTTATTCCCGTCCGTATAGAATTTCGGTTCATAGATCTCGCCGTTGCTAACTAGTTTACCTAGAACCATCCTCACTATCACCGCGCATGAGAACATTACTTCTTGCTCAACGTAGTTGTTTCCTAGTTTGCCTAGTTACGCCCTGATTACCGCCGCGTATTGAACGAATATTTTTCTCAACGTAGTTGCTTCCTAGTTTGCCTAGTTAAGTCCTCACTACCGCCGTGTATAAAAGGAATATCTTTCATTAACGTAGTTTACCAAACTAGTTTGCCTAGACACATTCCCACTACCGCCCCGTCTGAAAAATCTCTGCTTTCTAAACGGAGCGCCACGTAGTTACCGACTAGTTTGACAGGGTACGACCCCACTTGGGGATTTCCGGCCGACTATCGCTGAATACGACCCCCCCCCATCTGTGAACTTCCTCCCCCTCCACCAATCATAAAGGGAGAAGTTAACACTGCACATCAGGGCGAATACAATCACCACTTTCATTTCACTCTAATTGTCATTTTGCGCTATTAATTCTTCTCCCGAATCCATATTATGAAACTTCCTCTCTCCCAATAGGACGAAATAAGCGAATGAGTTCAAACTTACCTTGAACTCTTTCGTTTAGGGGGGCATAGTAAGCCCATTACTCAGGTAAGTTTTTCTCTACATCGAAAAAGAATAAATAAAAATGTTCTCTTAACCATAACTTACTGAACGTCAAAATTCCAAAAATTAAACCCCAATCATTCCTATTAAATCTCAACCAACAATATAGTTAACAGTTTGTTTACCTCTTCAATTAGATGTAGCATTCAATTCTACCCACCTTAAATTTTACTTCATTCCTGAAATAATTATTCGAAAATAATATCACTGTACTTAATTAACAAAATAAAAGCACCAGCACATAAGAGCCAACACATGACGCGGCAGCATAAGCAAATATCTTTCCTCTCCGCTCATTGAACGAAACAGTTTTGCAAACTTGAAAGATTGTTCCGTTTAGGGAGGCATTGAAGCAGTTCAATAAGATATTAAATTTAATATCTCCAAATGAAGAAAAACCATCAGGAGAAACTGAAAATAAATACGACACTGAGAGACTTGCGATTTCCTGGATATGGAAGAGCTATCTAGATCGCACAAATCGCTACACGAAACAGGTGCGGTTGCGTGCGCACCCACCTATGATAAAAGGGAATGATTGGATCAACATTAGCGGGACCGGGGGTCGCGATCGTACCGCGACCAGGAAGAGCAATTTGGCACTCTTCGTTAAACAATGAAGCCGAGCAGGCGTTCTGGCAAGGAGGCCGCATTAGGACTCCCGAAACATCGAATAATCAGGCTACGCGTGGAATAGGTAAGGATTGGGGGAATACAGATTAGGATTAAATCTCCAGGATTGTTAAAGGCTTCAACAATTAAAAAGCATGGATTGTTAATGATTTAAAAAAAGTGTTTAAAAGAATCTACATCTTCGGAAGTCCCCCGAGTGAATTCAGTGACGGTTGCCATTTATTCAGCGGTGAGGAAAACGAGTGTTCATCAACCCATTCTCATTTGGGATCTTAACAGTCCCGTCCTAACGTACTAAATAATGTGACGAATCAGTTGTGAAAAAAAAAGATCTTAAGAGAGTCTGACCTGGATTTTCAACCCATTTAACATTTGGGAGCTCACCCAGGCAGCTGTACTGATTATCAAACGTTCTTGCTGTCTACGGTCATGGTCACTGATTTGCAAAATGCCTGACCGAGATTTTCAACACATTTAACATTTGGTAGCTCATCCAGGCAGCCGTGCTGTTTTTTAGCCATGAACTCGGCTTATGAAAAAATTGGCTCCCCAAAACTTACGGATAGTTGTAAACATGGCACTCTGTTTGTGCAAAATTTAGTTCCTCTGAAGACAACCAATCTAAATTAAAGAAACCGATCCTGGGAATTAAATCAGAAGCTACATAAAAGGGACCATTTTCCTGAACGGAGAAAAGCAAATCTATCGAGAGGTCGAATTTTTATGAACTTTCGCTCTGTGTAAATAATGCTTTTCGATACAACTACATTAACTGAATATATTGGGTTTAATAAACATACAAAATCAACGTACTTATAATTTAAAATATTAAGAATTCAATGAACAAAAAGCTAATTTTATCATTATTCTAAGCGTAGTTTTGCATTAACGAAACGTGTTTTTTACAAAGCCATTACAAAGCCTTCACGCTGAAATGATTCGATCGAGAATCATACTTTATCTCGTTAAAAAAGATGTATTTTTTCAAATAATTCATTTTCTATGAGAGGCCCGCCTTGATAATTGTCACGGTATTTGATATTCAATAAACAAAAAGTTAATTTTAGCATTATTTTAAGCGTAGTTTTGCATAAACGAAACGACTTTTTTACAAAGCCTTCACGCTGAGATGATTCGATCGAGAATCAATTACTTTATCTCGTTAAAAAACATGTGTTTTTTCATTCAATTCATTTTCTAAGAAAGGCCCGTCTTGAGAAATGTCACGATATTCAATATTCAATAAACAAACAGTTAATTTTAGCATCATTCTAAGCGTAGTTTTGCATTAAAAAAATGCCTTTTTCACAAAGCCTTAACGCGGAGATGATTCGATCGAGAATCAGTCACTTTAAGTCGATGAAAAAAACTATGTATTTCTTTATATAATTTATTTTATAAGAGAGGCCCGTCTTGAAAATTGTCATGATATTTAATATTCCATAAGAACAATGTTAATTTTAGCATTATTCTAAGCGTAGTTTTGCATGAATGAAACACCTTTCTTATAAAGCCTTAACATGGAGATGATTCGATCGAGAATCACTTACTTCATGTGGATAAAGGTATGTAGTTTTTTATATAATTCGTTTTCGAAGAGAGGTCCCCATGAAAATTGTCACGATATTCAATATTCAATAAGCAAAAAGATAATTTTATCATTATTGTGACCGTAGTTTTGCATAAACGAAACGCGTTTTTGATAAAGCCTTTACAATGAGATAATTCGATCAAGAATCACTAACTTTATCTCGTTAAAAAAGATGCGTTTTTTCATATAATTTATTTTCCAAAAGAGGCCCGCCTTGAAAAGTGTCACGATATTTAATATTCTATAAACAAAAAGTTAATTTTATCATTATTCTAAACGTAGTTTTGCATGAATGAAACGCCTTTCTTATAAAGCCTTCACGCTGAGATGATTCGATCAAGAATCACTTACTTTATCTGGACAAAACATATGCGTTTTTTCATATAATTTATTTTCCAAGAGAGGCCCGCCTTGAGAAGTGTCACGATATTTAATATTCAATAAACAAAAAGTACATTTTATCATTATTCTAAACGTAGTTTTGCATAAATGAAACACCTTTCGTATAAAGCCTTAACGCGGAGATGATTCGATCGAGAATCACTTACTTTAAGTCGATGAAAAAAACTGTGTATTTCTTTATATAATTTATTTTCTAAGAGAGGCCCGCCTTGAAAATCGTAATGATATTTGATATTCCATGAGAACAATGTTAATTTTAGTATTATTCTAAGCGTAGTTTTACATAAACGAAACGCCTTTTTTACAAATCTTTTACGCGGAGATGATTCGATCGAGAATCACTTACTTCATGTGGATGAAAAATATGTAGTTTTTCATATAATTCATTTTCGAAGAGAGGTCCCCATGAAAATTGTCACGATATTCAATATTCAATAAACAAAAAGTTAATTTTATCATTATTCTAACCGTAGTTTTGCATAAACGAAACGCGCTTTTTATAAAGCCTTCACAATGAGATAATTCGATCAAGAATCACTAACTTTATCTCGTTAAAAAAGATGCGTTTTTTCATATAATTTATTTTCCAAAAGAGGCCCGCCTTGAGAAGTGTCACGATATTTAATATTCTATAAACAAAAAGTTAATTTCGTCATTATTCTAAACGTAGTTTTGCATGAATGAAACGCCTTTCTTACAAAGCCTTCGCGCTGAGATGATTCGATCAAGAATCACTTACTTTATCTGGACAAAACATATGCATTTTTTCATATAATTTATTTTCGAAGAGAGGCCCGCCTTGAGAAGTGTCACGATATTTAATATTCAATAAGCAAAAAGTTAATTTTATCATTATTCTAAACGTAGTTTTGCATAAATGAAACACCTTTTTTATAAAGCCTTAACGCGGAGATGATTCGATCGAGAATCACTTACTTTAAGACGATGAAAAAAACTATGTATTTCTTTATATAATTTATTTTCTAAGAGAGGCCCGCTTTGAAAATTGTGATGATATTTAATATTCCATAAGAACAATGTTAATTTCAGTATTATTCTAAGCGTAGTTTAACATAAACGAAACGCCTTTTTTACAAATCTTTTACGCGGAGATGATTCGATCGAGAATCACTTACTTCATGTGGATGAAAAATATGTAGTTTTTCATATAATTCATTTTCGAAGAGAGGTCCCCATGAGAATTGTCACGATATTCAATATTCAATGAACAAAAAAAGAATTTTATCATTATTCCAAGCGTAGTTTTGCATAAACAAAACTCCTTTTTCATAAAGCCATCATGCTGAGATGATACAATTAAGAATCACTTATTTCATGTAGATGAAAAATATTTAGTTTCTTATATAATTCATTTTCCAAAAGAGGCCCGCCTTGAGAATTGTCACGATATTCAATATTCAATAAGGAAAAAGTTAATTTTATCATTATTCTAACCGTAGTTTTGCATAAACGAAACGCGTTTTTTATAAAGCCTTCACGATGAGATGATTCGATTGAGAATCACTTACTTTATCAAGATAAAGAATTTGTGTTTTTTCCATGTAATTCATTTTCTAAGAGAAACCCGCCTTGAGAATAGTCACGTTATTCAATATTCAATAAATAAACAGTTAATTTTAGCATTACTATAAGCGTAGTTTTGCATCAACGAAACGCCTTTTTCACAAAGCCTTCACGTGGAGATGATTCGATCAAAAATCACTTATTTCATGTAGATGAAAAGTATTTAGTTTCTTATACAATCTATTTTCCAAGAGAGGCTCGCCTAGAGAACTGTCACGATGTTTAATATTCAATAAACAAAAACTTAATTTTATCATTATTCTAAACGTAGTTTTGCATAAATGAAACATCTTTCTTATAAAGCCTTTCCGATGAGATTATTCGATTAAGAATCACTAACCTTATCTGGATAAAACACATGCGTTTTATCATATAATTTATTTTCCAAGAGATGGCCGCCTTGAGAATTGTCACGATATTTAATATTCAATAAACAAAAAGTAAATTTTATCAATATTCTTAACGTAGTTTTACACAAATGAAACGCCTTTTTTACAAAACCTTCACGCTCAGATGATTCGATCGAGAATCACTTACTTTATCTCAATAAAAATATGTGTTTTTTCATATAATGCATTTTCGAAGAGAGGCCCGTCTTGAGAATTGACACGATATTTAATATTCAATAAACAAACAGTTAATTTTAGCATTATTCTAAGAGTAGTTTTGCATAAACGAAACGCTTCCTTCACAAAGCCTTTACGCTGAGATGATTCGATCGAGAATCACTTACTTCATGTGGATGAAAAATATATAGTTTTTCATATAATTCATTTTCGAAGAGAGCCCCCCCCCCCTGAAAACTGTCACGATATCCAATACTTAATGAACAAAAAAGGAATATTATTATTATTCCAAGCGTAGTTTTGCATGAACGAAAGGGCTTTTTCACAAAGCCTTCACGCGAAGATGATTCGATCAAAAATCACTTATTTCATGTAGATGAAAAATATTTAGTTGCTTATATAATCCATTTTCCAAGAGAAGCCGCCTTGAGAATGGTCACGATATTTAATATTCAATAAATAAAAAGTTAATTTTATCATTATCCTGAACGTAGTTTCGCAAAAATGAAACGCCTTTCTCATAAAGCCTTCACGCCGAGATGATTCGATCAAGAATCACTAACTTTATCTGGATATAACATATGCGTTTTTTCATGTAATTCATTTGCTTAGAGAGGCCCGCCTTGAGAATTGTCACGATATTTAGTATTCAATAAACAAAAAGTTAATTTTAGCTTTATTTTAAGCGTATTTTTGCATAAACGGAACGCATTTTTTACAAAGCCTTCACGCTGAGATGATTCGATCGAAAATCACTTACTGCATGTGGATGAAAAGTATGTAGTTTTTTATAGAATTTATTTTTCAAGATAAGTTTGCAAACGTACGATCATAAGCAGAAGTTTCATCTCGCTACAGGTCTGCAGTAATGCCTCGAACTAGAGATCCTCAAGGGAGAGTTGAGACGCGGGGTAATAAAATTCTGATTGGTGCCGCTGTAGCGGAACCCACTATTCTAAAAATGGCGCTATTGTAAAGAAAACAATACAGGGATTTATGGATAATATATAAATGTTTATTCAGATAACTCTCTACACTGTGCTCGCCAAAAGCGGACTGACTCGAGGTTCGCCTTTCGATGTGGGCGCTGTCGAGCTGTTGATCTTAGCGCTCTCTGGCGTAAATCTCATTCTACTGTTTAAAATAAGTAACACCTAACAGTCCGGCCATTCTGACTTACAGTTCGCCTCGAACTGTCGACAAATTTCACACATTTTGAAACTCAATTGTAATCTAGACAAAATCACAATGAGGAAAATGTTCGGAGTAATGTTCACATATCGCCGCTCCAATCTTTGTATTGAAGTTTCTTGTCATTACAAAATCTCCTACCTCATAATTATATGGATCTTTACGCTTTGTGTCAAAATACTTTTTACTATAATCTTGTGATTTCTCAGTATTCTCGCTCGCTACACTTCTAATACGCTCAAGATCCCTTATATTCTCATTTTGTTTAGTCCGCTCTAAACCTTCAGCCACTTCGTCAATAATTTTTCCACGCCGATTTACCCCAAATAGCAACATGCTTGGAGTTGTTCCCGTCGTGCTATGGATGGCATTATTTAGAGCGAACTCAACATCGGCAAGCATTTTGTACCAGTACTTTCCCGACGTAGGATCAGAAACTTTAGCTAAAATGGGACCTAGAACACGATTCACCCTTTCGACTTACCCGTTTGCCTTCGGTGACGCGGTTTCAATTAAAATATGATTTATATTATTGTCGTCCATAAACGACTTGAATTCCTGCAACGTGAAGCAACTACCGCGATCAGAAATAATGGCCTTAGGCCTGCTGTAGTTTCTGAAATACTCAGCAAGACAAATTATTGATTCTTTGCTTTTGGTTGTTTACACAGCGTAAAGCTTTAGAAACTTGGTTAACCCATCGATAATGAGTAAGATGTACCTTTTCGTCTGAATTTTCGGGTCAATGCGGCCAAAGTGATCAATATGGCAAGTCGAAAAGGGAACATCTCCCTTCGGAATCGAATTCAAGCATGCCTTCTTTTTTCCGGTAGAGGGGGGAAATGCAACGCATTTCAAACAATTTGCAATGTGAGTGTTAACTTCGTCGCTCTTTTCTGGGAACCAATAATTCCTTAGAATTGTTCCACATGTTTTCTCGGAACCGAAATGACTCATATCGTCATGATATTTTCTTATAACTTTACTCTCCATACTTTCGGGCACATAAAACCAAATTTTGCCATCACGTTTTCTATAGACTAAATCATTACGCATCTCGTACAATTTGTCTTCGCTATTCTGTAATTCTTCGCGTAATTTTTTAATATTCACATCAAGGTTTTGACTTATCGCTAAGTTTGACTCTAAAGTGTTTTCTTTCACTATAATAACATTAACCATTCGGCTAAGGGCATCCACGTTCTTCATTTTCTACCCGGATCGATGTTCAAAAACCTTATCATAACTTTCTAGCTCTGCGGACCACCTCTCAATTCGCGGGTTGATTTCTCTCTTATCGAGAGTCATTTTCAGAGCATTGCAATCGGTAATGATCTTGAAATAAATCCCTTTGAGGTAAATGCTGAATCGTCTCAAAGCACAAACAACCGCCATAGTCCCGAGCTCGAAACTGTGATAGCTGGATTCTACGTCAGGGGTGAGCTTTGAGAAGTAGAAAATAGGATGAAACTGATTATTCTTCTTTCTCTGAAGCAAAACAGCACCATACCTCATCTTACTTGCATCACAATGGAGCTGGGTCTCGTTTCTTGGGTCATATATGCTCAGGACCGGAACCTCCATCAACTTAGTCTTGAGGATCTCGAACGCTCGGTCTTCCTGTTCGCCAAAAATGAACCGGACGTTCTTTCATAGCAAGTCATAGAGGGGTTTGGCGGTTACCGAGAATCCTGCCACGAATTTGCGAATGTAGCCGCATAGCCCCAAGAAACATTGAATATCACAAACATTCTGCGGGGTAGGGAAACGGATGACAGCTTCAACGCCGTGATCAGTCGGACTAACGCCACTGGATGAGACCCTATAGCCGAGGTAGTCGATCTCAAGTTGTAAAAACTTGCATTTATGTAAATTTCAATCGAGTTTATTTTGTACCAACAGAGTAAAAGGTTTCTTCAAAATCTCTAAATGACACTCTATCGCATCGGTAGCTATTAAAATGTCATCCAAATAAGTAACCACATTACCCGACTTGATTAGCTCTGAGAACACCTTGTTGACAAACCTTTGAAATTGCGCGGGAGCCGTCTCAAGCCCAAATGGCATAATCATGGGATAATTATCTCGCAGCATAATTTTATTCAAAAATCTGTAATCGACGCGCAGTCTTATTTCTGAATTCTTTTTCCTAGCCAAGACAATCGGGGAAGCATACAGGGAATTATTCTCGCGGATGATCCCTCTCAATAACAGAGAATCTAAGAGTTTTTGTAACTTCTCTTTTCCATCGTAAGAGAGTCTTCTCGGCCCAAAAAATATCGGATCATTGTTCGTCAATCGCAAGCTCAATTCTGTTCTTATTCTAGGAAGCTCAGGCCGTTCTTAATAAAGATATTCAGAAACGAATAAATCTTTTATAATCGAATGATATTTAATATCTACTTCCGGAATAATTTGCAGAAGATTGGCGATTCCATCTTCCGAAGTATCGATTGCAAAAATTTCTCTGATGGCCTCGGCTTCATTTTCCGGTAGAGCTGCCAATCATAAATTAAACTCACTTGAAGCATCGCGACCTAAAACAACAGAAGCTCGCATGGTCCTATCCGGTAAAACAAAAATTTCTAAATTACGCTCAACATTATCAAGTTTTACTTTTACCGATGCAACGCCTAGTTGAATGAGTGTGCTGTCATTGATACCACTATACTCGCGAGACAATCCAGGAACATAAGGTCTTACGCTCGCCCACGGTGTATAGCTTTCCTTCACAAAGCCTATCGGGCTTCCAGTGTCCAAAAGTGTGTCCAAAGGCTGAACGTGGCTTTTGCCTCTACAGTCAAACTCATAGACGATCATCCTGAAGCACTGTTTATCGAGTGGGTTCCTTGAAATAGCACTTGAATGTCGGTCCTGTGACATATCAGACACGAAACTGATCTGCTGCTCTCGATCCTCATCTTGTAGATCCTCTGACAGGTTGTCAACCTGATTCCGGCTCTGCTGCAGTGCACTTCATTTGGGACAATCCTTGAATTGATGTCCCAATTTAGAGCATTTGAAGCACACACCAGCTGGTCTCTTAGGCAATCCACAATTTGCCGCAATATGTCCATTTTTGCTGTAAATAAAGCAGCGTAAAGGAGAAGCGGTTTGATCACCTTGGTCCTCTACCACTCTTTTGGAAGTAGATCCTCTCAAAACGGAATTTTTATTACCTTTCTGGATGGTCTTAGCATCATCTTTCAAGAAGACCTTTTCGAAAGCACTCAAAAGGTCTTTTTTTCTGTTGAAACTGTTGGATTCTGGCTTGATTCCGTAACGATAGGTCCAAAACTCCGTCTATTAGGTAGTCACACAATTCTTCTTCGGCGATGGGAACCGCGTTTGCCAATATCAATTTTTCGTGGAAATAATCGCAAAAGGATTCGAAAGATTTCCACACACGGTTCTTGAGTTCTCTTCTTAGAGCCATCCTGTCCTGGCGGTGGTCGAACATGGCCTCGAGTTCAGCCAGAACGCTATCCACTGACATCCCGATGAATTACGGCCTTGAATGGAACCATCTTCACGCCTTTCCTTTTAACTTCGAGCCCATCAAAAGCCGTCCATAATCGTCATCCAGCTTGTAAGTTGACATCAATAATGGTCTCACTACCTGACAAGTCGCTCATTAGGTCCTTGAGGGTATTCATGTTAACGTGAGGTGGGGCCCGCTCGACTACAGTAGGAGCGGGGGAAGCGCGCAAAAGCTTCAACTCCCGCTTTGCAAGTTCAAGCTCACGTTTCATGAAGTCGTGCTCTCTGCGTAAAAAGTCGGCTTCTCTCCCCTGGATACCCCCAATATGTGCTTGTGACTGACGGTGTCTCTCAGGAGATGAACCCCCCCACTCCTCATCACGACGTGGTTGTTCTCATCGGATCGTTCGATTAAACTGGCTTCCCTGAGCCACTCGTCTGTTAGATCCGCTTCCTGCAACCGTCTTATGATTTCCGCCTTGCTTCCATTGGTACATAATCCTCGGTTGGTGCATATTTCCTTCAACTGGACACACTTCAATTTGTTGGGATCCATAGTATACGTGATGTCACTAAACTAGTTAAAGGTTACACTATGGCACCTAGATAGGAGAACACACGCGCACGAACTTGAAAGCGTCACATCGCCTTCACTTTCGTGAACTAATTCACGACACTTTGATCCGCCATTAACCGAACTGGCGTACACTATTCCGCCATTACGACGATGCCCCCAAGTTGAAGCTTTATGGAACCCCTTTTTCAGAAGTTTTCGAAACTATTCCGACAAAATTTTCAGAGCAGAAGGCTCGTGCAGTCGCGTATCCAGTAAACAGCTCAGGAGGAATCGGAAGTCTATCTGGGCCACAAGAAGCCTGGAAAACCGGAGCGCGTCCGATACTGGTTTCAGTAGAAAATTTCCTTTATCCTATCCACCAACCCTTCCTCTATTCCCCTCTCTTTAATTGCCTGCCATAGCACTTTTCTATTCACTGAGTCAAAAGCTGTTCTTAAATCTACGAGCAAGGCAACTCATTTCTCTCCTTTTCTCCAAAAGTTTCTGTTAACCAACTAGTTGAGTACATAAATGTTATCTATTGTCCCCATCCCTTTTCTAAATCATATTTTATCGTGTGGGATACTTTGTTTCTCTTCTATCTGACTCTCCATCATTTTTCTTAGAATTTCTGCGTATATTTTATTACCCACTGGCATGAGAGTGATCCATCTGTGCTCTTCTACCTTCTTACCCTTTCCTTTCCTGACAAGCGGTACCACCAGCCCTGTCATCCACACCTGCGGCCACCCCTCTCCTTCGCAGACCTTGTTGCAGATCTTCCGCATCCCTTCCCCAATCCTTTCTCCTCCATAATTTATCGCTTCGTTCTCCATACCATCCTCTCCTAAAGCCTTGTTTCTTTTTAGTTTATCTATCGCCGCATCCACTCTACTCTCGTTTTTTCGTTCCCTTTCTCCATTTCTCCCTGGACTATCCTTCTATTTTCCCCTTTGATCCTACTTTGGTATCCCCCCAGCAGACCCGTAAAATAATCCGTCCACTCAACCATTTCAATTTCTTCATTCGCGACCTTCCTTCCTCCTCTTGCCCTATTTATCACATCCCAGACCCTACATCCTTTCATCGTTTTTTTTACTTTTTTTTTGTATTCCTCCCTTCCCTTTTGATTTTTCCTTTACAGCATCCTCTCATGTTCTTTTTTTCTCCTTTTCCTCTCCCTCCATCTCAAATCCACTTCAATTCTTTCATTTCTTCCTTTCAATAATTTTTTGTTCTCCATAATTTTCTTTTTCTCTTCCTCACTCCCTACTTTTACTATAAACGTTACTTCTTTTCCTTCTGTCGTCCCTCCTATTCTCTTAACTCCTTCTACCCTTAACTGAACTCCAATATCTCCCAGAAGATTTTCGATTTCCACTTCCCTTGTTTCACTCTCCTTTTGCCTATTTCCGCACCCTTTGTTTCTTTCCCCCTATGCTCATTCCTCATTTCCAAGTTGTTTACCGGTTCTTCCAACTGTCTTATCTCACTATTTCTCTTTTCGTCATCCTCCTTCTGTCTATTTTCTATGCTCTCCAGTTTACCCCATACCTTGTCCTTCTCCTCTTTCTCGAGTTTAGCCCACTCTTCCCCCTTTTTTCTCACAATTCTTACTTCCCCTTGCCTCATTTCCTTGCCTATTCATATACCTTTCAATATCATCTAGTCTCTTCCTTGTTTCGTCTCTAAACCCTTTTATGAGAGCCTCTAGTTTTTCAAACATTTCTTCACCCCCCTATCTCTTTCTACTTTTTTCCGTTTGGTCCTAACTTTTTTGCTTTCCTTGTCTCTTTCTAATTCATCGTCCCCTTACTTTTTTTTCTTTCTTCATCCCCCTCACTACTGGCCCGTACCTGAATGCCTTCTCTCAGCCGTCCCCTCCCTGGTCGGCGTCTCTAACATCTCTTCACCGATACTGACATCTTCCCCCTTCTCCCCACTGACCGCGCTCTCAACCTCGTCACCTTTTGTTTCATCTATTACTCGCCCTGTGGCCCTTTTTTGCGGACTTCGTACCATCAGCATCCTAGTATCCTACCTTACCCAGTGCTCCACGACGTTTCCTGCTCTTTACTCGCCTACCTCTTGTCCCCCTTGCCAAAAAAACTATTTTTCTACTCCCAACCTCAAAAACTTTGCACGCTCCAATTTCTCTTTCTCACAACTTACTTTCACCCTTCACTCACCCTTCTTCCTTTATACCTGATTTTCGCTCTCACTGCCCTTGCTGCATCTACACACGCTGATTCCCTTCAGCAAATTATTTGAATAGTTCAATGGAAATAATTCCCTAATGCTTTTTATATCATAAACTGATTAATTAATTGTTACCTCATTGATTTTTTGTACAATATTACATTAAACAAGGATTGAATATTAATTTTTATATACTGAGCAGCATGAATTAATTATATATTTTGACGTGATGTAATTTATTACTGGATATAATTCGTATAATAAAAGTTCATTTATATTCAACTCATCTGTATGACAATTACATGATTTTTTTAAATGTATATGATGCTCCGAAATGAGCTTTTGAATTCAATTTTCAAAATCATATGTACATATGGTTTGAATTTTTCTGGAATTAGTTTAAAAGGTTATTATTAATAATTCGAATTTTCATGAAAATCTAAATTAAAAATCATTTCAATGTTTTAATGAAAATAATTATTTCCATTGAAACATTCAAATAATTGTTGTTATGTTCTATAATTTTTCATGTTCTAAACTGATTAAATAATTATTAGCCGATCAATTTTCCTCACAATAATGAATTACATAAAGATTATATTTTGATTGCTTTTAATTTGGTTACACCAATTGATTATTTACTTTAAGGTAATTGAATTGAATATTGGCCTCAATTTGTATAAGTTAATGGATTCAAATTACATAAAGTTTGAATAAAAATCGTTTAAAATTACTTAACACAAATCGATTATTCACTTTCAGATTTTGTACTTGAATATTAGTTAATAGTTTCATATTAAAAGTTTCATTTTTCTTTTAAATACCTCTATTACAATTATATAATTTTTTCTGATGCTGAAATTCAAGAATTTTAAGTAAGACTAAAATCTAATTCAAAATCCCATTTAACGTCCAATAATCAAGTCAATATATCGCATTCCTCAGAATAAAACAAGAATTCAACGATCAAATTTGGACAACCACCAAAAAATGCTCCTCTTACAATTCCTGAAAAACAAAATAAAAAAATTTGTTTCTTCGGACAAAAATAAAAAGAGGAAAGAAAAATGAGAAGGCAGCGAACCAAATCCCCTTCCTTCTCTTTTTTATTTCATGCGTCTTTTTTATTTTGATTATTATCAAATCACAATAAAAAAGCAGGCAAAGTATTCACCAACATTTCGGTGCTCACGCAGCACCCTTATCAAGGCAAGAAAAATTAAAACAGGTGGGAACAGCGACCAAGCAACGACGCTGTCTCCTCGATACCTGAGATCTGAATGTGGGTCAATAGGCTAATCCTTCACAACAAACAAGAAATAAGAGAAAGTTAAGACTCATGATAGCTGAATGTAATTAATCATACTCGAATAACTTTTGTTTAATCTATCTAAATCAGTTTTTAAATACATAGAGGACTTGTTTTGTTTTTTAATATAAAGCATTTCCATGAATTCTCTCTTTCGCTCATTACTTTCACCATGTAAAACTTCAACATTATCGCAGTCAAACTCAAAATAAAGACCAAATATTTTTTACCCAGGTATTCATCAGTCATCTTTGATTTAGCTTCAACTAAAAAAACTTGATAGTCAAATCTATTGCAGACCATTGTTAGAATAAAAGTTATATTGATATCAAAAGATAGGGAATAGATTCGTTTTTCAAAAATTCTTCTAGTTAATAGAAGAATGCGCAGTTCTTAATATCAAGAGGTTTAATATAAATTGAACAACCATGTATTGACTCATTAGTTTCCCTGTGAATATTTTTGTTGTCTGATTTGGCGAATAACTTTTCTTAAAAACCTGTCTCTATTAACTTACTCGAACTCCTTCTCCAATTTTAATATTTCCTCTTGCTATAACTCTCTACAATCAAGTTTCTGATTATTCGCAATGAAATTTCATTTCCATTTTGAATATTAACTTCATTTGGTTTCATTCCAATGGTCCAATGCTTCCACAGTGGGTGTCTGTAACCCATACTTGGCGCGTCCCCGGGTGGCGGATAGGGGAATGCTCGCTGGAAACAGAGGGTAGGGCTGAAATAAAATAGGCCCCGCGGACCAAACAGACTGGGTGAAGGACACACCGAGAAAAAACCACGACCGCTTCCTGTTGCGGCCCTGTACCGAGGATTTCTGCTGAATACGGTGAGAAGGAAAAACCTCCAAGCCAAGGCGTTAATCCACCGTGCCGAAGGCTGCGTGGCACCAGGAGTGTGGTGTCTCTAACGGCATCTCTAGGAAATCAGGTCGCCTTCTAGAGTACCCTCTAGACCTTACCCCCGCATGCGGGGCTCTGCGGGGGTGGACTTTTATTTCCCTAGCTACTCGTGGGAATTCTAATGGAGAATGAACTAAGCTTAAACCGAAGTGTGGCTGAGGAGTCGGAGGGAGAGTATGATGATGTGAAGGAACCCGACAGGAGTCAGGGGGCTTATGGAGAAGCGGAGAAAGGGATGATGGAGGGTAGAGAAATCTGGTTAGAGCTATCTGACGTAATTCGGAAGATGCAAGAATTCTGCGATACTAAGCGGAATATGTTCCTGCCTATTAGGAATGGACTGAAGGAGGCATATAATCTAATGACGGAGCTGGGACAGAAAGTGGGCTTCGCTCACGATTCCTTCCGACAGGCGATAATGGATTTCGGAACTCACTACACCAGCAGCGTCCTCAACCCTGAAGATGAGCGTGTCTTTGACCTGGACACGACAACCAGTGTGGAGGAGGTGACGGAGACGGTGTGTCACCACTTTGACGCCGTCAATGCAAACGAGGTCAAAGTGTGTTTGACGAAGAGGGCCTTCAGTCGAAGCACGACTTAGTGGCCTTACCCCCACGTCCTTGAAGTAATGCGAAAGCGGTTCCGAGGACATGGGTTGGCGGGAAAACGAGTTAAGGTTTAGGGGGCATGTGCCGTTTGGTAAATCCCACCCTCACCTTCGTTCCTTGTGCATTTTTCGTTTTTACTCCTTAAGAAAAAAAAAAAAAAAAGTCCAATACTTGCTATCATTGTAACAAGAAATTAAGGCTGATAATATGTATAAACATTAATATTTTTCTTGTAAACTAAATCATATCCATTTCTTGTCTGTTAATGCTTGATTGAATCGTTAGAAAATTTATGCTTTTAAATTACTGAATGTTGAGTACAAATAAATACTGAATTACCTCATGATATTTTCAAAATGTAAGTTGCAAAATTCTTTGCTTTCTTCAAAATCAAAAAGATGATTTTTCACCCAAAAAGATTAGTTTTATAAAAATAGAATAATTATATTTCCAGCCAAAGAGATGACTTTTCTACCAAAAACGATAATGAAAGTAGTTCAACTTTCAACCACGTAGTTGAATTTTTGTCTAGAAAATATGATTTTTTAACAATGCAGTTTCTTCTAAAAAAAAATAATTTTGAACCGAATAGTAGAATTGTTAAATCAATGTCAATCAAGACCCTTCCCCCTGCCCTTGGTGCATAATATACTATTGAATCCTCCTCTAATATGTAGAAATAAATGAAATGCAGTTGATATCATATGAAACATGTGTGTTGCAAATGAAAATTTTGTAAATAAAGTTAAGGTTAAAATTTGAGGTGTGCGTAACACTCAAAATAAAGTACTAGATTAAATAAAGGAACGACAGGATATTAATTTGATCTCTAAAACTAAATATAAGTATTAAGTTTTGCAAGTGTATATAGATGAACACCTGCAAATACTATCATCAGCTTTCTGAACTTTCTAAATTAATTCTTTGTAGATATATTGAATGTCATTTGTATAGCAATCTAATTCAATGATAATTATAAGTAGGAGGGTGTATAGAATGATTATAAAAACGTGAATCAACTCTTACAATCTTAAAAGCCATGTTGGGCATCCTGTATTGTCTAAAATAACTTAAATTATTTCATGTTCGAGGAGGAAGAAATATACAGAAGAAATAAGATTTCTTTAACATGTAGCATTATTAAATATACGAAGAACTATATACTATTGAATAAAAGATAACTTACTGCTTACTTACGAGGGCACGCGTGTTTTATGAGGAAAATCAAGAAGACGCGATTTTGACCTAGTTTCAAGAAAAATGCCAATTAAAAATTACGAATGGATGGTTATCGGAACGGTGTAGAAATAGTTTGAAGTGGCGGTAGCTTTCTCGTAGAGCACTCGGCTGATAGCCGCAATGTTGCGCATTCGATTCTCGCTGTCCGTACTTTAAAATTTTGTTTTTAATTATCAAAATGCTTGTTTATTTTATTTTTGAATTATATGCAATGAAATTATACCAGGTAATGATTATTTATTCCCTATTTTCAATAAGAACTACCTTTATCATATTTGTATTATCACTTGTTTTGAATGCATGCACAATTATCCAAACAAGTGATAATAAAAATATAATAAAAAGAGTTTTTATTCAAAATAATGAATGAATAGTCATTGAATGGTATAATTTTATAACAAAATATAATAAATAAGCATTTCGATAATTAAAAAAAAAAATTTCTAAGTACGAATAGCCAGAATCGAACGCACAACCTTGCGAATATCAGCCGAGTGCTCCACCAGGAACCTACCGACGCTCCGAACTACTTCTACACAGGCTCGGTGACCATCCGTTCGCAATTTGTAAATTGCATTTTTCTCTAAAATGGGTCAAAATTGCGTCTTCTTGATTTTTCTGAGAAAACATCTGTTACGTTCCTTTCATTGAGGAGAGTATAATTTCAAACCAAAAAAAGCGTACCTAAAGGTCCCTTTGTTGGTACGATATTAATTTTCTTTTGTTAGTGTTTGTTGAACTAACTACAAGAAATGTTGTTACGGTAGACCCCATGAAGCCGGGCAACTAAAAGTCGCTATTGCTATGCTCAATGGTATCAGCGTACCAGATCAGTTAAGAAGTATGGTGCCCGAGGTGGATGCCCCATTCTTGTTCCGCGCTAACATATTATAGCAAGTCATACATTGGACAGGGAGAGAGAGGCGGTATGAGATTGTCGTTGTGGTTTTTGCCACACCTAATCAGACCCCCTGCGCGGGCAGAGGAGTGCAATGAGACGGACGGAGGCGATTAATGATTACGCCTCCTCAGCCAACGACTTCTAATTTTTCCTGCGGTGCTGATACTTGCACATTGACCAAAGCCACAAATTACTGAAACTTCAGGCAGCACCTGAAATGCATGAACGACAGACATACGTATACATATATGTCACATACTACCCTGATACTTCTGAATCCGCACGCGACTATATAATGTTGATTAAGAATATTGTTTATCGATAAATTCAATTTTTCCAAGGAGTAAAGAACTCATAGAATTCTTCAAAATACCTAAATTGAAATTTATGGCCCGATTGATTTATGATATGGAAAGATTAACTTCAGAAATTATAGTTTCATTTCTTTTATAAAATCATTTAGAGATTAAATTAAACTCATGTTAGGTCAAAATAAGTAGAGGAGCGGGAGAGAGGGCAAAAATTGACAGACTTCCCGCGCGCCGTCTCATGGAATAATAATATTCCCGATAAAATTGACCAAAATTCATTTAAAAACTTATAGAATAACTCATTTGTTTGTATTTTTACCAGAAATATTTTCTATTTTGTGTATACTTTCTTTAGTTTAGAGTAGGACATGGCTGTTTCCATCAAACAGGGACCTGTATCTACCATATAGCTTAGCACGAGCTGCAGAAAATAAAAAGAACCATTGATTGAATTGGGAATCTTATTCTTTCTCCGTGGACGTCCCTTAATTTTATTGCATGTCGTAATTAATACACTAGATTTATTAATTAAGACACTAAGTTAACTAAGCCGTCGAAATCCGACAGTTGCAATATATATATATATATATATATATATATATATATATATAATTTCTATAAAAAGTGATCATAATCCTTATTTCCTAACAGGAAGTGATTAGAAATACTGATCAATTTGTACGATCCCAGTGGTTTCAGCGATAACGAACTTAAACAATTCAGTCGTCAGTTATAGATAATTGTACAAACAAAATATTCCCTTTTCTTGGTCGTGAAAATCTGACAGTACAATTATCATTAGCTGGCCTGGACAGTGGAATCAAAATCATCATACGAGTCAGAGATTGGTGTTGATAATTGAATATATTAATTTATTTCACATCAAAATTTCCGGCATATCAACAGAGCACACTGCACGTGCCCTGCAAAATTGCTGATTCTTGAAGATTTTCAAAATCAGCATTTTGTAGTCGCGCAAACCACGTCCGGTCTTCATTCCCACAGTCGCTAGGCAATTTCCATGTGCAATGTCAGCAATAAACCGTACCCAAATTTCTACACCATGGCCTACGAGGTGCATCTTACCTGACACCTCGAGGCAGTGGTTCATTGCTTCTTCCCGGCATCGGAACTAATTGTTCCGAAGGGAATCCGAATTAAAGTCCAACTTGCCCGTCGGCATTTTACCTCGCGCGGGTCTCGGTACGCGGATTGTTACTCCCGAAAGTACGTGATTCGGAAGGGTAGTGTGCAATAAAGAGGGTTTTTGCGACGTTAAGAGTGAAAAACCAATAGATGGGAATCCATAAATGCGGAAAGGAAATTAAAACTAGCTGTGTGCAAACGGAGTCTGGGTGACATCCTTTAAGAAGTATTTCAGCTGATTTCAGCAAATATGTTCGGTCTTACGGTCAGTTATAGAATCAAAATAAAAGCATCCCAAATAACATGTAAAAAACATTTATTTCTTTAGAAAATCCTCAACGTT
>CAKNXH010064143.1:45714-80071 GCA_932178445.1 Andricus quercusramuli
TCCATTCGGTGTCGGTTTCGATTCCCTTGGAATAGAACCGAAGGGCTTATGACAAAGCCACCGAACGCGTCCTCGGGTTGCGGATAGAGGGTCCCCGTACCAAGGGTTTCTGCTGAATATGGTTACAATAATTAATAAGCAGTCGCGGACAATTGTCCAGGGATGGTCCCGAAGAAATAACTCCCGAGCGAAAGTGTGAGAACCGTGCCGGAAGCTGCATGGCACCTGGGTGAGGTGTCTTTAACGGTGACTCTGGGATACCGGGCGACGTCTCAGAGTATCAGCCTTATCCTTGCACGCGGGGCTCTACAAGGATTCACAAACTCTTTCCCTAGCTGCTCGTGGGAACAACAGTGAAACGAACAAACCACCAAAATGTTGTAGATGCGGTTCAAAACGATCGAACGCGCAGAGCACCCGACAATGGATCGGCAGACAATGCCGATCATCCTACACTTCGGGGTGCTGAAAATAATTTAGATGGAAAAACGACGACGAACCGGCGAAACGCCCAGTATTATCCCTGTTCGCGGAGGCTTTATGGCGCGTATGCATACTCTGTGGTGCCAGAAACACCGACAGCTTCAATACGTTTCGCATCAGTCTTTGCGAAATCAAGCCGACTACCTCTGGAAAAATGGATATGTACGCAGAGCGCTTCCTCAACCGCTGCTTGAACAAGCTGCAGACGAAGATGAAACGACATTAAGACCAACCGCAGAAAGCAGGCATCTTCTGGAAGATGATCGCAATTTCAGTACAAGGAGGAACATCAACATGCAAGTTCCTCTTAAGCCCCAAGATCTGGCTGAAATGAATGCCTCCCTTCGTGGGGATATCTCGCAAGAGTCCGACCTCTGGACCATCAATTGCTCAGTTTATGGTGCTGCGAGAGCTTTGGCTGATTCAAATCGAAGGCTGAAACCGACGATGGATCAGAAGACCAGAAGACGCTTGTATCAACTGAACAAGAAAATTGGACGGGCAAGACAGAATGCGTCCCGTGTTCAATGTGTGATTGACTACATAACATCTGGTAGAACTTTCAAGGAAAGGGTTCGGAAGTTCGCCCAAGAACTAAGGACCTTGAATCACACACTGAACAAGTGAAAGCTGCTGACAATCAAGCAGCATATTGTTGACAAAATAAGGCTGTTATCTGACGCAAGGAGGAGGATACAGAAGAGGGAGAGATGGAACAGGGAGAATCAACAGTTTCTTGCTGACCCATCACGCCTCTTGAGTGATCCCCCTGTTTTTGTGAAAAATCCACCCAAGCCCAAGGAGGTAGAGACTTTTTGGAGAGAGGTGTACAAGATCCCGAAAACACCAGAGTTGAAAGAAGATACTGACAATATCTTCCGCTTCAAGGAGTTTTGCGACAGCCTCATAAAATCTGAGGAGGAGTGCCCATCAGTCACTGCCGAAGAGGTGAAAAAAGTACTTAGAGGCACGAAGAACTTTTCCGGTGCTGGACCAGATTGTATCAAGAACTTTTGTTGGAAGAAGTTTACTTCTATACACCAGCATTTGGCCCGCATATTCACCTCATATTTAAAATGGGAGACGCCCATTCCACAGTGGCTGGTGTTAGGACGCACTATACTCCTACCGAAAAAAGGCGACTTGTCCAGACCAGAGAATTACAGGCCAATAACTTGTTTGAACACACTGTATAAGATCTTTACAGCTGTCCTAAACAACAGGATTGTTTGACGAATTGAGCCTGTATGGCGAGAGATGTACGAACAACGTGGCTCGAAAAAAGGTGTAGCAGGCTGTCGAGAGAATCTGCTAATTGACAGGTGTGTCTGTAAAGACGCTGCCGCCGATCAGCGCGTCCTGTCAATGGCCTGGATTGACTACCGGAAACCTTTCGATTCAACCTCTCATAGACTTATCATCTGTCTGTTGGAAAGCTTGAAGGTACATCCACACATAGTGAGATGCATAGAGAGACTGATGCCTCTTTGGAAAACTAGATTTACCATCTCATCTAGGAATCATCGTCTGACGACGAACAAGGTCACCTTCCAGAGGGGCGTCTTTCAAGGGGATAGGATGAGCCCTTTGCTTTTTTGCATCACACTTCTGCCTCTATCTATCGCACTACGAAATTCTCCTGGATACCTCTGTGACGACACTAATCAGCGTGAGCATAAGGTCACTCATGTATTTTATATGGATGACCTGAAGATCTATGCCGCTGGTAAAAGCAAACTTCAATCTGCTATAAATATCGTCAAGAACTACGCAGGAGAGATTGACTTTGGACTTGATGGACTTTGGTTTGGACAAGTGTGCCAAAATTCGTTTGAAGAAAGGAAAGATTACTGGCGTTCCCAAGGACCCTGAGCTTGTATATATAAGTGTTATTAGACATCTTAACACTGGAGAGACCTATACATACCTGGGCGTGCCTCAAAGCCGCATTCAGGACGTAACATCAGTGAAGGAGTCTCTCCGAAGCAGATACAAGCATCTTCTTCGACAGATTTGGTCTTCCAATCTGTCGGCGTTGAACAAGGTATCTGCGACTAACATGCTTGCCGTCCCGGTTCTACCCTACTCGTTTGGGGTGGTTCAATAGACGAACAACGAGCTCAAGGCCCTTGATGTCACCACGCGTAAGATCATGCATATGCATAAAAGCTTGCATATCAATTCGTCAGTTCCGCGATTATACATTTCACGCCAGCAAGGCGGACGCGGACTTCTGAATCTCCAGTGTCTTCATAACCGAATTGTTTTGAGTACAGCTTACATCGTTGCGAATGGCAGAGATCCTCTCCTAAAGATGGTCAGAAACCACGAGATGATTGGCGAAGGGGCGTTCCTTTACAAAGCCGCGGAGCAAGCTGCCGAGACCCTTGGCCTGAATTTTAACATCAGAAGTGAGGAAAGTGCATTACTCCATCTAGATGCTTCACGTCTAAAAGCCGAAGTAAAGAAAGCAGAGGTTGGAAAATTTCACCAAGAGCTACTCGACAAGCAAATGCACGGAAACTTTCACAGAAATGTAGAAAAACAGTCCTTGTCGAAGGAGCAAACTTTTGCTTTCCTCAAATCATCAGGGCTCAATTCAGGTACAGAGGGCTTTATTTTCGCATGCCAGGACGGTGTAATCTCCACCTTAGCATACCGCGCCCGCATTTTATGTCAAGAAGTTCCCAGTGATAGGTGCAGAGCGTGTCATGCACACGCTGAGTACCTAGAACACATACTTTTGGGGGCTCCGACCCACGCAGGAACAACGTATATCTATAGACATAATGCGGCCCTAAGAGTACTTTATTACCACCTTTGTCGCTCTTATGGTGTTGGTCGCGACCCTGCCCTGCCGAACGCTCCAAGGGATATAGAGTCAATTGTCCGAAACGAGAAGTGCCAGATTTTCTGGAACTACGATTTTCGGGCAGCAGTCTCCGTTGCGCACTCGAGGCCTGACATTGTTCTCCAAGACTTCGAGAAACGAACTATATTCGTGATCGAATTCTCGGCTCCATCCGAATACAACATCACTGCAAAGGAGAAAGAAAAAGAGGAGAGATATCAAGACCTTAAAAGAGAGCTGCTTCGACTGTACCCAAAATATTCGGTACGAGTGATTGTTCTTGTGATAGGTGCTCTCGGAGGTGTGAAATTATCGCTGGTTCGTAACCTTAAAGCCATACCCGCGTGCCAAAAATATGCCAAGGCTCTTGCGAGATGGATGCAGAAAGCTGTCATCCTTGGGTCGCTTCGTGTCCTCAAGACACACGAGGGTTTCGCCGGCCTGTCGTTGTGATTTCGTCGTGCCCTGTGACCACCCATCTCACGGATGTGAGACGTGGCCATAGGTGTATTTTATTTTGCGGTTCTACTGGGGGCTATTGACATTTTCTTTTTTAGACGGCAGTTGCTCTTAGTGGTACCCTGCGGTGGTTGTTTAACTTTTTCTTAAATTATATATATATATATATATATATATATATATATATATATATATTTAAAAGTTTGTCATAAGGACAACCGCAGGATTTCGGCGGGAGCGGGTGCTAATCTGAAAAATTGCACCCGCTCCCAGCGAAATCGCGGTAAAATTTCAGCTGTAACCACGTCTCACGACCGTGAGATGGGTGGTTACAGTCTGCGCGAACTCAAGACGATGATCCGGCGAAAGTCTCGTGCACCCTGAGGACACGGAGCGACCCAAGGACGACCGCCTTCTGCATTCTCCCTGCAAGTGTCTCAGCATTTTGTTGACACGCAGGGATGCTTTTCAGGCTATTAACAAGTGAAACCTTGGCACCTCCAAGAGCGCCAATGATCAGGACGATTAGCTTAACAGAATATTCCGGGTATAACCGTCGCAACTCCCTCATAAGGTACCTTTCTTAAGATAAGATATATATATAAGATATATATATATATAAGATACCTTTCTTTCTTTTCTTTCTCCTTCGCTGTGACGTTTTTGTCCGCTGGTGCCGAAAATTCGATAACGAACATGGTTCGTTTCTCAAAGTCAAGAAGAACCATGTCAGGCCTCGAGTGCGCAACAGAAACAATTGTCGAGAATATGAAGTTCCAATATATGCGGCACTTCTCATTTCCGACAATTGACTCTATTTCTCTAGGGGCGTTCAGGGAAGAGGTATTTGGGCTAATGCCGTAAGAGTGACAGAGATGGTAATAAAGCACTCTCAGTGCCGCATTGTGCCTTTGGATGTAGGTTGTTCCCGCATGAGCTGGACAACTAGATAGTATGTGTCAGCTCATACAACATCGACTGATCTTCCACATTTGTGTGGAAGGTGCCGTGCATCTTCTTGTCGAGGAGCTCTTCGCGGAAGTTTTTCTCCTGTGCTTTCTCAATCCGGGCCTTCAGGAGTGAGTATTCAAGATGGATAAGATTTGATGCATTTCGCTCACCCCTGATATTGAAGTCAATGCCGAGTGTTTCAGCAGCCTCTTCTGCTGCTTTGTAAAGAAACGCCCCTTTGCCCACTTCTTCGTGTTTTCTGACCATTTTAAGAAGAGGATCTTGTCCATTTGGGACAATATGTGCTGTACCCAGAATAATCCTGTTGTGAAGACATTCAAGATTCAGTATTCCACGACCAGCTTGACGGCGTGAGTTGTAAAGTCCTGGCACAGGAGGCTTAAGGTACGTGCTTTTGTTCTTGTGCATAACCTTTCGGGATCCGATATCTAGGGATCAGAGCGCGTTCTTTGTCCATGGAGCTACTCCGAATGAATAGAGTACTGTTCAGGAGGCAAGCATGTCCCTTGCAGATACTTTGTTTCTCGCCGACAGTTCAAAAGACCATATCCGTCGGATTAGACGTTTGTATCTGCATCGGACAGTATCCTTCATACACGTCACGTCCTGAATTCGGCTCTGTAGCACGCGCAGGTATGTAAGGTCTCCTCAGCGCAAAGGTGTCGTATAGCGCTTCTGTCAACGAGCTCATGATCTTCTGGGACGCCATTAAGTTTTCCATTCTTCAAATTAACTTTGGCGCATTTCTCTAACCTGAACACCTTTCCTATCTCTTGAGTGTACTCTTTGACAATTTTTAGAGCTAGATGTAATTTCTCTTGATTTCTATCATAGATCTTAAGATCAGCCATGTAAAATACATGAGCGACCTCATGGTTTCAGTTTCCAGGTTTGCCGCAAAGGTGCCCTTCGGAATGACGAAGTGCGAGAGATATTGGCAATAATGTTAGGCAGAAGAGGAGAGGGCTCATGGTGGCACCCTGGAACACAACTCTCTGAAAGGTGGTACTATTAGTGATCACACGATGTTTCTCAGATGAGGGAGTAAATCAGATTTTCCAAAGCGGTACTAATCTCTCTATGCACCCCATGATGGGTGGATGAACCTTTAAGCCTTACAACAACCAGATGATAAGTCTATGGCAGATCGAATCAAAAGCTTTCCGGTAATAAACCCAGGCCGTCGATAGTAAATGCTGATAGAAAGCTGTATCTTTACAGACATACCTATCGATGAGCAGGTTCTTCCGACATCCTGCTGTGCCTTTCTTTGAGCCGCGTTGTCTATACATCTCTCGCCTCACAGGTCCAATTTTCCGAACTATTCTATCGTTTAGGATAGATGCGAAGATCTTATACAGTGTGTTCAGACAAGTTATTGGCAGCCAAGAAAATTCAAGTTCGTGCACATTAGAACAGTGAACCATAACCGAGAAACATGATGGTTGTGGAAGTAAGGACCCGAACTCGATTGAATAACTTTTAATAAATTCATAATGTTTAAACATTCCATAATCTAATTTTGTCTTAGATCGCGACATGAGATCGTATTTATTCAATCTAATTGTCCGAACACCTGGGTCTCCTTCACAACATTAGTCGGTTTATTGAGTTTCTCTCTTGCTCGCGTTATAATTCGAACTCCTTAGAAATGAATATAATTTTCATGTACGTTCACTGATTCCTAATTTGAACTCAGAACCGATCTCACTATGAATATATCTTCCTAAGCAAGTGTCGCACTCTAACGCGTAGTGCAAAAATTACAAGTAGAAACTTAAGGTGATTTTCTACGTGAACTGTTTATTGATCACGTTGTGACACAAATACAAGACTTGAAATTCTTGCATAATTAAAACAGTTCATCGTCATTGGAATAAATAGACGGGAAAAAATGGATGCCCTTTCAGCTGAACAGGCAGCAGCTATTGAATGCTTAGAAACGATTCTACCTAGCTTCATGAGATTTACCATTTAACAAAAAATTAGAGCCTTTGTCAACAACAACATAGAAATATTGTCGTCGAAGCAGTAAGAGTAGATAAGTTTCAAGTCACATATTTCTTTGGAGATTTGTCTAAGAAGCCAGAGCTAATCTTTTTGAAAGCTTATCATTTTTGTTGTTGAAATAATGGCACAGTTGAAAGCCTCGAATAGTACTTAAGACTCAACTACAATGAAAAATATTAATATTTCGCATGATTCTTGTTCCTCTATGAAATTAAAAGATAGGGAGCTGCCAACATTCTCTGGTAATTATCTTGAATAGTAAAATTTTATTTATTTCTTTGAATCAGTTGTCGACAGTAACAAAAGGTATTCTAACGTTAACAAATTATATTATTTAAAATCATGCTTGACTGGCGAAGCTGCACAAGTATTTAAGCATATTGCAGTTACTGATGAGAATTATTTCAGTGTTTGGGATTCACTCAAAGAACGTTATGAAAATATGCGCGTCATTATACATCCATATTTGCATTCCTTTATTTCTCTTGCGGCTATGAAAAAGGAAACAGTGAAAGATTTGAAGCAACTTCGTGAGACAACGAATGAAGCTATATTAGCCTTGAAAAATTTAGGTCGCCCAATAAAACGTTGGGACGACATTCGTTGTATGTCAAACAAACAAATTGAGATTCTCGGGAATCCACGCGATTTGCCTACGTGATCTTTCATTTAAGTTTTCAAAAACGAAAACTTGAGTGAAGGTCCTACGTGACAAATTGACGATTCTCGAGATTCTAAACAACGAGTTTTCTTACACTCCACCACCATCTCTTTATGCCTAGCTCCTTAATGGGCCGTTAATTGCCAGGAAATTTTCCCGGTCGAGCGTCGACAGCCTCCCAACACGTGCCCAAGCTATTTCACAAAAATCTTTCGGCAGGCCCAGGACATGTACGCCAGCGTCTGCCCCTCTTAACCCCAAGCGCGCTCCTTCGAACTTTCCACTCCTATTTCTCTCTCTCTCCATCCTCCTCTCCTTCTCTGTCTCTCTCAGACGCGCGCTCGTACAGCCAGGGAGCTCAACCGGACTTTTGAAAAAACATTTTCGGAAGTTAATTCACTTCCTAATACGTTTGTTAGAACAAAAGGAATTTTTAGAGGGGAAAAAGATAAGTACGTGTAAGTATTGAAGGTTTGTTTCAACTGAATTTAATTTAATCGATAATAGTCCCTGTAAATACCGAATATCATTATTCTACAGTTTTGCCATTAATTTCATGTTTGGAATATAACGGTCATTCGTAAATTGCTTTAATAATAGTAATTTACAGTTAGAGAATGTTTAAAAATAATAAACAATTAAATATTAACCATAAAAACTGAACGATCGTTCTGGTCGCCCTAGCTTCAAAATCGTTATGAAAATAAGCGAGTCATTATACATGTATATTTACATACCTTTATTCCTCTTGCGCCTATGAAAAAGGAAACCGTGAAGGATTTGAAGCAACTTCGTGACACAACGAATGAAGCTATGTTAGCCTTAAAAAATTTAGGTCGCCCAATAAAACGTTGGGACGACATTCGTTGTATGTCAAACAAACGAATTGAGAACTTCGGAAATCCAAGCGATTTGCCTACGTGATCCTTCACGCATGTTTTTAAATAAGAAAACTTCAGTGAAGTTCCTACGTGACAAATTTCGAGATTCTAAACAACGAGCTTGCTCACACTCCACAACCATCTCTTTGTGCCTCGCTCCTTAATAGACTGGTAATTGCCGGGAAATTTGCCCGGTCGAGCGTCGACAGCCTGCCAGCACGTGCCCAGGCCATTTTACAAAAATCTTCCGGCAGGCCCAGGTCACGTGCGCCAGCGTCTTACGCTACGTGTAAGTATTGAAAGCTTTGTTTCAACTGAATCAATTAAACTCCCTCTGGGCCCCAAAATGGAGATAACTGAACATTTGATTGATGTACGCGCACACATGTATTCAGGTCTTCACATACATCAACCAAATTAGCTACATTTAATCGATTAATAGTCCCTGTAAATACCAAATATCATTATTCTACAGTTTTGCTTTCAATTTAATGTTTGGAATATAACGGTCATTCGTGAATTGTTTTAATGATAGTAATTTAAGTTAAGCCTATTATGAAATTTTCATTTATTTTAATTATTAATTTATATTTTGAAATTACATTTGAAACTTTTTATAATAAAGACTAGTTTTAAGTGAGTGTAGTGTCACCGCGCGCAGGCAGAAGGGCCTGGCTGACAATCCCCACCACTTGGTTGCGACTCCGTTGCCTGTCTCACAGCCACTCGGCGGGCTCGACGCCGTCCCCCTCCGCCACGGACAGCTCCGTGCGGAGGTAAGCGAGAGTCGGGAGCAAATCAGTTTCATCAGTTCGTTTCGAATCTTACCGGAGGTCAGCTGCATAAGCTCTGCCCTCCTCCGCAAGTGTAAACCGAGAAGTGAATAAACAGCCATTCCACCATACCAACGCCTAGTTTCTTTAACGTTCTCGCCTGACATTCCGTCATTTGTGTGTTCCCTGCTCGCTTCTCGAGAATCCCGCGAACCGTTAGTCCTGCGAACAATGCTTGTGTTTCCTTTCTTCATCTTAATTCAAATGTCTGCTTTATTTTAAAAATCAAGCCTGAAGTGGAAATGTGCAGTGTTGACAGGTGACCTTCTTGAACACTTGATTCGCTCCGACGAATAAAAGAGCACCGTCGGAGACTGTTTTTCGACTGGCACTCCTTTTGAATTGTCTCGAGACGAGAGCTTCGAGCTCTTCCTTTTATCGAATGTTGTGAGAGTTTGTGACAGTACCTACGAGGCACCATAACCCTTAATGACAGGGAGTTCTCGTTGGTCCTGATCGAACGCCCATACCATCCGCCGTCGGCTGCAACGGGCCGTACGGAACAGCCGCCTGCCAGAAGATAGGCGCGCTGCCCAGGAGGAAGCGGCACGCAACCAACAGGCCGCCGCCACTCATAGGGCGGCCAACTAAGCCGCCGCCCCTCACGAATACGACCCTGAGGCCCTGGAACCGAGACACACGTTCCCACCCGTGGAGGTCAATGGCCAAGATTCAACGGCCGTCGTCGATTGTCTAGCCTCGCCCCCACGCCCGCGGGCCTTGCGAGTCCGGCCGACGGAGGAACTTCCTCCACCATGGAGCTTTATCCGCTTCCGGGTCCCAGCCGCCCCTGGGTCTCCCCGTGCAGCGAAAGAGCCACATTTTTCGCCAGCACGCCCCGAGCGTACCCCGTCTTTGCCGGGTACACCTCGAGAGCGTGAAACGCCTGTTCCTCTAACCGAGGAGGAAGAAGAAGGAACCCCGGACGCGGACGTCCTATTCCTGTCCGCCGATCGGACCCCGGAGATCTTCTCGCCGTCATTGGTGTGCTCGCCACCGAGGTTGGTGATCCCGCTTTGGGACTTCCTCATCTGATCTTTGGATTACACTTCCTTTTCCAGCTACCTTTTCTTAATACCCGTCTCCACCCCCCAACCAGAAAAAAAATAAATAAAACAAACACAGAAGCGGTTCACTCACTGTCCGACGCCTTTCTCTCCCTCTTACCCCCATGGGCGGATTAACGGCTTGGAAGAAATTAATTAAGGGTGGAATTCAGAGAGTCTACCTCCCGCCGCTGACCAGCCAGAGGGACGTCCCGAGAGACATGAGCAGCTTTTACGCCTGGCTCGCCGAACGTGCACGCGAGCCCACCTGAGTGTCTGCCTCTCTCTCCCTCCCACCCGAGAGGGCCTCGCTAATGCACGAGCATCATTGTTGCGTCTGGCCCCCCGCCCCACGGCCGAATACGCACTGTGGTCTACCCCCCCCCCCCCCATAGGATATCTCAGCTGAGGTAGAAAACACATTCCAGTATTTCTTATAGTCAAAAAACTGCACAAATCCTCGCGGCCTGATTGGGAAAGATATGCCGCCGATCTTTCTGAAGTGCAATCTTATAACGACCTTGATACATTTTTGCCCATTAGAATCCGTCCTTTAGAAGCAATTCGAATGAAAAAAAGATGAGAATTTCAGTGTTTCGCTTTCGAATCCTAATCAAAGTAAATCACATCAAACTAATACACAAAACAATGACAATAATTTAGGGATACTGAAGTGTATCTTATGTCAATCGAATCACACCTTATATCATTGTGCTCAATTTAGAGTTCAACCTGTTTCGAAAAGAATGGAGACATATTCCACGTATTTGTATCAGTAAATCGATATGTATTCAATGCAAACGTAAGCATCATTCCTTGCTACACAGCGAGCAATCTTCCCTCAACTGAGAATTCTAAAAATCAAGCACCATTCAACGCCTTCGAGTCTTGTAATTTGTTGACTAGAGAAGAGCATTCTCCGAATTCAAATAGGTCAAATACGCAAAAAAATTTGACACCAAGTACATATACTACTAATTCTAATACTAAAACGCATCATGCTACTAGTCAAAGCGCCATGTTACCGAAAGCTTGAATTAGAATTCGTTGTAGTAATAACAGAGAATTAATTTTCTCTCTCGATCAAGTTTTCTCACTGAATGTATTGCTCAAACTTTACGTGCGCATCGCTATCCTATTGAGACAATAGTAACAGGAATGTATGATATCTATATCGGGACAACAAAATCGAATTGTACAAACAATAAAATGGATGTTGTTATCGGAGTTGATTATTATAGCGCAATTTTGCTACCTGGTCTTATACAAGGACCTTCTAATGACTTTAATATCCAATCAACTATATTTGGTTGGATTATTTCAGGTCCTTTGAAGAATTGTACTTTTTCAGCGAACACTATAACTCCAACGCATACTTGTGTTGCTATAGAAGATCTTGAGAAAGATCTAACACGTTTTTGGGAACTAGAAAAAGTTCCTGAAAAAATTCATCTCACAAAAAATGAGCAACAATGTGAACAATACTTTCGAGATACACATAGTCGCAATCCAGATGGTAGATACGTCGTACGTCTCCCATTTACGAAGGAGAAACAAGAAGCTTTCGGTAAATCGTTTCACATTGCAAGAGCTATGATGTTTAGGATTGAGCTTCGGTTAAAAGATAATCCATAATTAGAGCTCGAATACACTACATTCCTAAAGGAATATGAGCAATTAGAAGATTTGCGAGAAATTAAAAATCCTTTTAAAAACAAAGGTTTTAATTCAAAGCCGGCATATTTACCGCATCATCCCGTAATCCGTAAAACAAGTAGTGCTACCCGCGTTTGCGTAGTTTTCAACGCTTCATCCCCCACATCCTCTGGAAAATCACTTAATGACCAATGAGAGGTATCAATTCGTATTGGTAGCCCATATTTGTGAAATGTTCCGACAGATATTAGTTGATCCTCGTGATATAGACTACCAACGTATTTTGCCAAGAAGTGAACCGTCTCAAAATATTTCTCATTTTCACCTTCTTACCGTAACTTATGGTATCGCCCTAGCTCCATATTTAGCCAACCGCGTTTTGAGACAATTAGCTGAGGATGAAGGATCTAAATATCCTTGAGCAAAACAAATCCTAGAACGTGATTTTTATGTTGACGATGTACTGCTTGGAGCAGATGACTTAAATTCTGCCGTCCTTGAAGTCGTCGAGTTGGATAAACTTCTCACTAGTGGAGTTTGTTGGCTTCAAAAATGAGCTCCTAATGAACCCAGAATACTAAACAACTCACACGTTCTCTCAGATAATAATACGATGAGTCTTTCACAAGAAGAAATTGAAGGTAGAGCCGTTCTTCGTGGGCACTGGAATGCCAAAGAAGATATTATTCAATTTAAAATCTCAACAATAGATTCTCCAGTAGCAACAAAAAGAATAGAACTTTTAATTATCTCGATATTGTACGATCCTTTGGGATGGGTAGCCCCTGTAGTTCTCGTGGCCAAGATCTTAATGAAAGAACTCTGGCTGCGTAAACTAGAGTGGGATGCAAAATTACCCGATGATCTTCTGGATCAATGGAAGAACTTTAACTTGAAACCTCCATTGCTACAGGATCTTAAGACTGTTCGCTGGACAGAACCAATGTCAAATAAAACAGTCTGCGAGCTACACGGGTTTTCTGAAGCTTCCACGAAAGGAGATGGTACAATAGTATACTTAAGAATTCTACGAGACCTTGATGATCCGCATATTACTCTTCTTGTAGCTGAATCTAAAGTAACTCCATCAGTTACCGTTCCAATTCCTCGTCTAAAGTCTTGCGCTGCCGTCCTTCTATCAAAATTAGTTCAAAAGGTAGACAGAGACATTAATCTAGATAATGTTCCGATATATGGATGGACAGACACTTTCACTATTCTGGGCTGGCTTAAAAAAAACCGTCAACCTGGCCCACCTTTGTCGCCAATCGGGTTGCGGAGATACAAAGTAAAACTCCGATTATAAAATGGAAGTTTTAAAACGCATTTTAAGCGCATTGCTCACAATCTTACTCTTACGTTCAAAGAGCTAACAACTGTTCTATGTCAGATAGAAGGTTTTTTAAATTCTAGACCAATAGCAGCAAATTCAAGTGATCCCAATGATTTCTCCTATCTTTCTCCAGGACATTTTCTAATTGAAGGTCCACTGATTTCTATTCACGAACCTCCTGTTCTTGAACTTGAAGAAAATCCTGTTCTCCGATGGCAAAATACTCAACGTGTAACTAAACACTTTTCGAAACGTTGGTATGTTAAATATTATCAAAAATTATACAATAAAAATATAAATGGCAAAATGTAAAAGTTAATATCAACATTGGAGACATGGTGCTTATGAAGCTCCCGAATATTCCGCCTTCTAAATAGCCCTTAGGGGGAATAACTGAATGCTTTCCCGGTAAAGACAATCGCATAAAAGTAATCACCGTAAAAACTGCTAAAGATAGTTACCGCCGCCCGATTCATGAAGTATGGTTACTTCCTGTCCGTGCAAATGATCCTTAGTTAAAAAGACTAGTTTTGTCACGGCGGGCGGCGCTACGTCTCATTGTATGTATAAATTAATAGAAAAAAAATTTAATAAATGTGAACTGAAATGATACTTAATTAAAATGTATCATCGTATAGAAATGTATACCTTATGATCAAAAAGTACCCGGAATTTCCCATTCAAACAAACCGCGCTTGAGATATTGCAAAAAAGTTTTTTTTTCTAGATTGGTACATCTGTTATCTGGTGCTTAAACATCTGTTTGAGCGCCATTTGTCGAGAGTTTGTGGGTGATAGCTTTGTAAAAAAGTTACTGTCTGTTGTGTTCTGTGAATTTCACAATTTCGAATTTTTTGAGCAAAGAGTTTGCCTGAAATTTTGTGATTCTAACAAAATATCGTATGCAGAAGCGTTAAAGATATTGACGGTAGTCTACGGGGACTCAACAATTTCGAAAACACAAGCTGACGAGTGATATAAAGAGCTTAGAGTGGGCCGTACTGTGGTCGATGATTTTCCTCGTTCGAGTCGCCCGCCTACCTCTGTGACCGACGAAAACATTGAAAAAGTTAAGAAAATTGTCCTCAAAAATCGTCGTGTGAGCATCAGGAAGAGATTAGCAAATCTTAGCGTCTTGATCGGATCGGTGCAGAGCCTTATGAATGATGTCTTGGGCATCAGACAAGTTGAAGCGCGGCTTGTGCCGAGAGTGTGAGCCGCGCCGGCTAACACATCTCATTTTGTACGCGATTATTTTACCAAAAACAACGTTAATATTGTCACGCAAACTCCGTATTCACCTGACATGGCTCCTTGTGACATTTTTCCATTTCCATGACTCAAGTTGACACATCGCGGAAGGCGTTTTGAGACGACTGAGGCGATAAATGAGAATTCGCAGGAGCTGGAGGCGATTCCAAAATCGGCCTCTGAAAAGTGTTTTGCAGATTGAAAGAAACGTTGAAATATGTGTATTTCTTCCACTCGAGATTCCGTGTACAATATCTCAAGCGCGGTTTGTTCGAATGAGAAATTCCAGGTACTTTTTTACCATAAGGTACATATTACTATACGATGATAAATTTTAATTAAGTACCATTTCGGTTCACATTTATTTAATTCTTTTTCTAGTATTTTATGTATACAATGAGGCGTAGCGCCACCCGCCGTGACAAAACTAGTCCTTTTAACTAAGGATCATTAGCACGGGCAGGAAGTAAGCATACTTCATGAATCGGACGGCAGTAACTATCTTTAGCAGTTTTTACGGTGATCACTCTTACTCGATTGTCTTTACCGGGAAAGCATTCAGTTATTCTTCCTAAGGGCCATTTAGAAGGCAGAATATTCGAGAGCTTCATAAGCACCATGCCTCCAATGTTGATATTAGCTTTTACCTTTTGCCATTTATATCTTTATTGTAATTTTTGATAATATTCAACATACCAACGGTTCCAAAAGCATTCAGTTACACGTTGAGTAGTTTGCCATCGGAGAACAGAATTTTCTCTAAGTTTTAGAACAGAAGGTTCAAGAATAGAAATCAGCGGACCTCCAATTAGAAAATATCCTGGAGAAAGATTGGAGAAATCATTGGGATCACTTGAATTTGCTGCTATTGGTCTAGAATTTGAAAAACCTTCTATCTGATATAGAACAGTTGTTAGCTCTTCGAACGTAAGAGTAAGATTGTGAGCAATGCGCTGAAAATGCATTTTGAAACATCCATTTTATAGTCCGAGTTTTACTTTGTATCTCCGCAACCCGATTGGCGACAAAGGTGGGCCAGGTTGACCTTTATTTTTTAAGCCAGCCCAGAATAGTGAAAGTGTCTGTTCATCCATATATCGGAACATTGTGTAGATTAATGTCTCTGTCTACCTTTTGAATTAATTTTGATAGAAAGGCGGCAGCGCAAAACTCTAGACGAGGAATTGGGACGGTAACTGATGGAGTTACTTTAGATTCAGCTACAAGAAGAGTAATATGCGGATCATCAAGGTCTCGTAAAATTCTTAAGTATACTATTGCACCATCTCCTTTCGTGGAAGCGTCAGAAAACCCGTGTAGCTCGCAGACTGTTTTATTTGACATTGGTTCTGTCCAGCGAAGAGTCTTAAGATCCTGTAGCAACGGAAGTTTCAGGTAATAGTGCTTCCATTTATCCAGAAGATCATTGGGTAATTTTGCATCCCACTCTAGTTTACGCAGCCAGAGTTCTTTCAATAAGATCTTGGCCACGAGAACTACAGGGGCTACCCATCCCAAAGGATCGTACAATCTCAAGATAATTTAAAGTTCTATTTCTTTTGTTGCTCTGAGAGAACGTGTGAGTTGTTTAGTATTCTGGGTTCATTAGAAGCTCATTTTTGAAGGCAACAACCTCCACTAGTGAGAAGTTTATCCAACTCGACGACTTTAAGAACGGCAGAATTTAAGTCATCTATGCAAGATACATTACTAGTCTATGTGACGAGGATCATTTAATATCTGTCGAAACATTTTACAGATATGGGCTACCAATACGAATCGATACCTCTCATTGGTCTTTAAGTGATTTTCCAGAGGATGTAGGATATGAAGCGCTGAAAACTACGCAAACGCGGGTAGTGCTACTTGTTTTCCGGATTACGGGATGATGCGATAAATATGCCAGCTTTAAATTAAAACCTTTGTTTTAAAAGGATTTTTAATTTCTCGCATATGTTCTATTTGTTCAAATTCCTTCAGAAATTTAGTGTATTCGAGCTCTAGCTCTGAATTATCTTTTAGCCGACGTTCAATCCTAAACATCATAGCTCTTGCAATGTGAAACGATTCACCAAAAGCTTCTTGTTTATCATTCTTAAATGGGAGAGGCACGACGTATCTACCATCTGGATTGCGACTATGTGTATCGCGAAAGTATTGTTCACATTGTTGCTCATTTTTTGTGAGATGAATTTTTTCAGGAACTTTTTCTAGTTCCCAACAACGTGTTAGATCTTTCTCAAGATCATCTATAGCAACAAAAGTATGCATTGGAGTTATAGTGTTCGTTGAAAGAGCACAATTCTTCAAAGGACCTAAAATAATCCAACCAAATATAGTTGATTGGATATTAAAGTCATTAGAAGGTCCTCGTATAAGACCAGGTAGCAAAATTAAGCCACAATAATCAACTCCGATAACAAGATCTATTTTATTGGTTGTACAATTCGATTTTGTTGTCCCGATATAGACATCATACATTCCTGTAACTATTATCTCAATAGGATAGCGATGAGCAAGTAAAGTTTGAGCAATACATTCAGTGAGAAAACTTGATCGAGAGCGAACAATTAATTCTCTGTCATTACTACAACGAATTTTAATTCTAGCTTTCGGTAACATGACGCAAATTACAAAATTCGAAGGCGTTAAAAGGTGCTTGATTTTTAGAATTCTCAGTTGGGGGAAGATTGTTCGCTGTGTAGCAAGGAATGATACTTACGTTTGCATTGAATACATATCGATTTACTTATACAAATACGCGGCATTTGCTTTCTTCTTGAACAATTAAAACCACAACGATTCTTGCGAGCAGTCTCCATTCATTTCGAAACAGGTTGAATTCTAAATTGAGCACATTGATATCAGGCGTGATTCGATTGACATAAGATACACTTCAGTATCCCTCAATATTTTACTTGTTTTGTGTTTTAGTTTCATGTGATTTACTTTGATTAGGATTTGAAAGCGAACCACTGAAATTGTCATCTTTTTTTCATTTGAATTGCTTCTAAAATACGAATTCTAATGGGCAAAAGTGTATCAAGGTCCTTATAAGATGGAATTTCAGAAAGATCGGTTGCATATCTTTCCCATTCAGTCAGCGAGGATTTGTGCAGTTTTTTGACTATAAGAAATACTGGAATGTGTTTTCTCCACAGCTGAGATATCCTATGGGGGGGGGGGGGGTAGCCCACAGTCCGTTTTTGGGCATGGGAAGGGACGCGTATTAAGGTAGGGTATCTGGAGAAGGAAGTTTGATCCGAAGATCAGACGGGGAAGTCCCAAAGCGGGCTCACCAACCTCGGTGGCGAGCACAGCAATGACGGAGAGAAGATCTCCGGGGTCCGATCGGCGAACAGGAATAGGACGTCCCTGTCCGGGGTTCCTTATTCTTCCTCCTCGGTTAGAGGAACAGGCGTTTCACTTCCTCGAGGTGTACCCTGTGGAGACGGGGTACGCTCGGGGCGTGCTGGAGAACAAGGTGGCTCTTTCGCTGCACGGGGAGACCCAGGGGCGGCTGGGCCAATGACCTCCACGGGTGGGAACGTGTGTCTCGGTTCCTTGCTGAAGCTGGGTATCCTCAACGACAAGGGTACTGCCCGCACTGAACGTGGGCGACGCTGTCGTGGATCCTACGTACTCAGGTGGCCTCGCCGAATCTCCAGCAGCTTTCACTCACCCTCCCGGAAGAGTTCCAGGGCCTCAGAGTCGTATTCCCGAGGGGTGGCGGCTCAGTTGGCCGCGCTCTGAGTGGCGGTGGACTGTTGGTTGCGGGCCGCTTCCTCCTGGGCGGCGCGTCTATTTTCTGGCAGGCGGCTGTTCCATGCGGCCCGCTGCAGCCGACGCCGGATGGTATGGGCGTTTGATCAGGACCTTCGAGAACTCCCTTTCATTAAGGGTGTAGGTGCCTCGTAGGTACTGTCACAAACTCCCATAACTAATTCAATAAAAGGAAGAGCTCGAAGCTCTCGTCTCGAGACACTTCAAAAGGAGTGCCAGTCGAAAAATAGCCTCGAACGGTGCTCCTTAATTCATCGGAGCGAATCAAGTGTTCAAGAAGGTCACCCGTCACTTCACTGCACATTTCCACTTCAGGCTTGATTTTTGAAATAAAGAAGAAATTTGAATTAAGATGAAGAAAGGAAACACAAGCATTGTTCGCGGAATTAACGGTTCGCGGGATTTTCGAGAAGCGAGAAGGGAACAGAAAAACTACGGAATGTGACGCAAGAACTTTGAAGAAACTAGGTGTCGGTATGGTTGAATGGCTGTTTATTCACTTCTCGGTTTACACTTGCGGAGGAGGGCCGACCTGACGCAGCTGACATCCGATAAAATTCGAAACGAACTGATGAAACTGAGTCGCTCACGACTCTCGCTCAACTCCGCACGGAGCTGCCTGTTGTGGGGGCGGGGGACGGCGTCGAGCCCGCCGAGTGGCTGCGAGAACGGCAACGGAGTCGCAACCAAGCGGTGGGGGTTGTCAGCCAGGCCCCGCTGCCTCCGCGCGGTGACACTACACTATCTTAAAACTAGTCTTTATTATAAAAAGTTTCAAATGTAATTCCAAAATATAAATTGTTAATTAAAATAAATGAAAATTTTATGATAGGCTTAACTTAAATTACTATCATTAAAACAATTCACGAATGACCGTTATATTGCAAACATTAAATTAAAAGCAAAACTGTAGAATAATTATATTTGGTATTTACAGGGACTATTAATCGATTAAATGTAGCTAATTTGGTTGATGTATGTGAAGACCTGAATACATGTGTGCGCGTACATCAATCAAATGTTCAGTTATCTCCATTTTGGGGCCCAGAGAGAGTTTAATTGATTCAGTTGAAACAAAGCTTTCAATACTTACACGTAGCGTAAGACGCTGGCGCACGTGACCTGGGCCTGCCGGAAGATTTTTGTAAAATGGCCTGGGCACGTGCTGGCAGACTGTCGACGCTCGACCGGGCAAATTTCCCAGCAATTACCGGCCTATTAAGGAGCGAGGCACAAAGAGATGGTTGTGGAGTGTGAGCAAGCTCGTTGTTTAGAATATCGAAATTTGTCACGTAGGAACTTCACTGAAGTTTTCTTATTTAAAAACATGAGTGAAAGATCACGATGGCAAATCGCTTGGATTTCCGAAGTTCTCAATTCGTTTGTTTGACATACAACGAATGTCGTCCCAACGTTTTATTGGGCGACCTAAATTTTTTAAGGCTAACATAGCTTCATTCGTCGTGGCACGAAGTTGCTTCAAATCCTTCACTGTTTCCTTTTTCATAGGCGCAAGAGGAATAAAGGTATGTAAATATACATGTATAATGACTCGCTTATTTTCATAACGTTCTTTAAGTGAATCCCAAACACTGGAATAATTCCTACCAGTAACTGTAATATTTTTAAATAATTGTGCAGCTTTGCCAGTCAAGCTTGATTTTAAATAATATAATTTCTTAACGTTAGAATACCTTTCGTTACTGTCGACAACAGATTCCAACAAATCAATAAAATGTTGCCATTCAAGATAATCACCAGAGAATTTTGACAGCTCCCTATCTTTCAATTTCATAGAGGAACAAGAATCATGCGAAATATTAATATTTTTCATTGTAGTCGAGTCTTAAGTACTATTCGAGGCTTCCAACTGTGCGATTATTTCAACAACAAAAATCATAAGCTTTGAAAAAGATTAGCTCTGGCTTCTTAAACAAATCTCCAAGTAAATATGTAATTTGGAACTTATCTACTCTTACTGCTTCGACAACAATCTTTCGATGTTGTTGACAAAGGCTCCAAGTTTTTTTAAATGGTGAATCTTCCTTCTGCGACAGCCAAAGTGACACCTTCCTTCTGTAATTTCATGAAGCTAGGTAGAATCGTTTCTAAGGATTGAATAGCTGCTGCCTGTTCAGCTAAAAGGGCATCCATTTTTTCACGTATATTTATTTCAATGACGATGAACTGTTTTAATTATGCAAGAATTTTAAGTCTTGTATTTGTGTCACAACGTGATCAATAAACAGTTAACGTAGAACATCACCTCAAGTTTCTACTTGTAATTTTTGCACTGTGCGTTAGAGTGAGACACTTGTTTAGAAAGATATATTCATAGTAAGATGGTTCTAAAGTTCAAATTATAAATCAGTAAACGTACATGAAAATTATATTTATTTCTTAGGAGTTCGAATTATAACGTGAGCAAGAGAGAAACTCAATAAACAGACTAATGGTGTGAAGGAGACCCAAGTGTTCGGACAATCTTTTAAAAGTTATTTAATGGAATTCGGGTTCTTACTTCCACAACCTTCATGTTTCTCGGTTATGGTTCGCTGTTTTAATGTGCACGAACTTGAATTTTCTTGACTGTTAATAGGTTCTTAAATGAGATTTTCCTCCACTTATTAACCGACATTATACTCTTACTGAAAGGTGCATTTTATTCTCCGAAAATGTTTCTCGTAGGAAATTTTCACGAATTCTTTCTCACAGATCACGACCAATTCGGCTCATGAAGGACCAATTCGGCTCATGAAGGACCAATTTTATGTTCTTACTCTTTTAATTCAATTGAATAAAAATCGAACTTTGTGAAACAATTTGCTGGATAAGTAGTAAGTAGATTTGGGAACTCCGTTTCGAGTAAAAAGGCTACGAACTTTCATTTTGAGTGCCACAAGGTTTATTCAATTTCACAAATATGCTACAAAGGCGGAAAAGCACTCGCAAAGCGTTCATGAAACTGTAATCCGTGAGATATGTAACACGACTCGCTAGACAGAGCGAGGAAGAAAAGCTAGGTACTTCCAACATGTGGATTACACGGCGATTCAGAGCTCTCTGAAATCAAGCTTATCGGGATCGACGCGAGGGGTAAGGGCTGAATCCCGTGATAATCATCAATTCCTGTAAACTGGCGCGAATTCATATAAGGAACCACAACATCTAGTCACCATCGACGCTGTTGCCATGACGCAACTCCGTAAACATCAATGAAATTTGCACATGGCATACACTGACTACAAGCAAGCGCTTCCTTCCGTACCACATGATTATTTGCTTGAAGTCTTAAGAGTATACAAAATTTGCCCACGCATCATTGACTTTCTAAGTCGTGTGATGGTGCATGGGGTTTCAAGAATCAAGTCTTCAGGTAATGAACAACCCAGGATAACTAGACCAATACGCATTAAGACGTGTATATTCCAAGGAGACTCCTTCAGTGCATTATGGTTCTGTTTAGCATTGAACCCACTGAGCCAAACACTAAATGGTATGTCCATGGACTCCGAATACATGATAACTATGATAGTTCTCAAGTGACCCATCTTCTATACATGGATGACCTGAAGTTATACGCTTGTTCCTACCAGAAACTGCAGCAAGTGATCTATGTCACAAAGCAGTATTCCCAGATATTTACATGGAGTTCGGACTTGATAAATGCAGAACAGTGTATTTAAACAGAGGAGAATTAGGGACCGCAGAGCTAGAGAACGATTTCCAGAATGACATCGAGGCAATGGCTGGGGGTGTGTCACATATACCTGGGTGTTCTCGAATCTAAGGATATTCAGCATACGATAGTTAAGAAAAGCCTAACGACTGCCTTGTCTACAAGATCATTGCGATTCAGGACAGGGTTGCCAGCACCAGAAATTATCGCAAACACGAGTTAAATCAAGACGTTGTTGACCGGTGCCGATTATGTGGAGATACCAACGAATCCATCGAGCACATTATTAATGGTTATCGCGTAATGGCCTAAAGAGAATGATAGTAGAAGCTTCGGCTATTGCAGTCAGCCACGTTGCTTTGGGTTAACTCCCCAATAAAACGAATTATTCGGTTACGACACAAGTATCGCGCATTTCCACCCACAATAGGCCACTCTCGGAGTGAGGCCATGGTTCAGTTGGGAGTGGCAATAGGAACGAACTGAGGCGACGAACAGGCAATGGCCACGGACAAAAAAGCAGTACCCGAGGTTAACGTATGAGATACACGGAATATTTCATCCGTATTACACATATACAAAATATTTCGTATATGAAAAATGCACTCGTCGGCCGTTAAACGACCACTAATTTCGATAAGCGCACGGATCAATTATGCTACGGAAACCATTTTCACTGATAAAGATTTCGGAAACACAAAAAACTGACGTTCATGAAGTTTAAACAGAAGCTTAGGCGAGAGGACTAGAGGGTTGCTATTCAAAAACAGTTGAAATTTTTCCCTCACATGCATAGTTTAGATTGCACCGCCCCCATAATTTTTGGAAACATGTCCATTGCATCTCAGGCACTGGCTACAGAGTTGTAAATTCGTAAGATAATGAGTCACCAGTACCTGATTCACTACGGTATCTCTACGTAAGTTTCACCTGCCGACTCTTTGAAATTCGTTCACTGAAACCCTTTACGAGGTGTTCATACTTTTCATGGAAATTTTTTTTATGTGTTTCTGGTCCTCAGAAAAACTGTTGTTCTGATTTTACAGGGTTTTTACGCTACAGAATAGTCTGACGTTTTCAATGCTGCGAGGTCTAATTTATGGTCTCCACAAAATTCGACTCTTCAACTGGCACGACTCTAAAAATAGTCTGCCTAAGTCTATATTTTAGCGTGTAGATAAATGCTCACTGCAGGTGCTTCCGCTTTTCGTAATAAGAAACGTAGAATACAATTCGGTTGAACATCCGTTTTTTTCTTTTTGCTTTTTCTGAGTAACACTACTTTTTTAGAACCTTTTCATGATGACATTCTATTATTTCAATTTCCGAAAAATGTATGACATTCTTTTTTCAGTTTCAATAGCCGTAAGGTAGTAAATACTGAAGTCTGATATCTTGTCACTGTGTTTATTGGAAATCTCTTTCATAATAATTTTTTACTTATTTTCCTGATAACCATGTACGTACTTTATAACTTTCCATTAGAATTGGTTAGTTTCTGAATGCGTGTGCTTTTGTTATTCAACATCTTTGTACCCTGTACGACACATGACTGATTTATTGTTTTGAAACTCACGAACTTTTGTATAATTTTTCGGGAAATGGATATTTTCTTGTAATTTGTACAAGGAACAGATATATTTTTGTTAACTTTTCGTCAGTCGCAATATTTGGGCGCCTTCGGTCAGTCTCATTTGATCTGACAGGCATACAATTTTATGAACTTCACTTATAATTAATGTATAAGAGTGTCTTCCTCAGATTCACTGGAGAAAGGAAGCTACAGGAAAGGGTGGCGCGCTGCGTCATCTCATGCAGGTGGGCGGGCGGGGGGGGGGGGGGGTGAAAATGCCGTCACCTGATCTGTCAGATCCTATCGCGACCGACGGATGGTTAAATTCCTAGAAAAACAAATTCCTTTATCTTTATTTATGACACGCATGTGGCCTATTGTGTAAATCACACGACATATCAATTATTTTATGTGATTTACAGTTGATAGGTGTTCTTTTGTGCGATTTACGATATGCAGGTGTTTTTCTGTGTAAATTACATGACATATTGATTCTTTTGTGCATTTTACATAAATCACACATTCTTTTATGAAATTTCCATGACATGTAGGTTTCTTGTGTGATTCATATGAAACACCCGGTCCTATTGTGTAATTTCTAGGAAAGATGGCATTATAGTTCACGTATATAAAACGATGTGAGGAAACTCTTTGAATCAGTTGAGTTCTTATATCTCAACGAGCCATCAAGTCGCAAGTTAATACCGATTCAGTAGAGGTGGAATCGTCGCAGGTCTTTGATTTTGCAAAGTCCACGGACACTCAAACTATCGAAGTTTCGTCTAACACCCAGATCAATAAAACTGTTCCTGAAACACCAAAAATTAGAAGGATTAGAACAAAAGCAACACCTCTTAAACAAATATTCACTAAGGCTGCTCTTAAACGATTAGTCATGATTTCTGCAAATTTCATGAAGGGAACCACACAACAAATGATTCTGCCAACTGTTTACGGACTTAATCATTCATTTTCCAAGACTTTTCTAATTGGACTAGAGTTTCAATCGCATGGAAAATTTTAATCGGTCATTAAAATTATGAACAGTTCAGGTAGCGGAGTTACCTTCGACTCGGCAGCTTGGACATTAGGGTGGAGCGAAAAAATAAAAAGTCGGCTTTTCGAAACAGCCGACCGCGGAAAAGTTGTGGACCGACGTACCTAAGAACATATTGAAATTTCAGCCAGATCGAATGATATCTTCTGCCTCCGAAAACTCCTCAAAAATGTGAAATTTTGACGAAAAATTGCATTTTTTGCTAAAAATTGTTAAGTGGTTATAAAACTTATAAACAATATGTATAAGTAAATTTTTATGTTAAACAATGTTTTTCGTGGCAAAAATATCTGTATGTTACGTTTGGGCAAGTCTAGTATGCTATATTTAATGTGTTGCCCAGCCCAAATGAGACCATATTATAAGCTAAGAAAGGATTTTAGCATTTTCATTAGTCATTTCTAGTATTACATTTGTACAGCTCTCGGCTCACAGAACTCGAAGATTCAGTGACTCAGAACTCACCACGTGAAGGTGGCTGTACTCCGAGTTCCTCCCACACCATGCACCCAACCTGCCACCCATGAGCATAGTGTGAGTTAACAATTGATAATACGGATTCTCAAAACAGTGAAATTTAAATGCCGTTGAATGGCACTGTAATCACATACCGCTTCGGTATCACGAGTACTCAGAAATATCCTGTTTAGAACCTGTATTGGTTCTCTGTGTTCCAAATCGGCATTTGTGACCGCGAATTCAATTTCGCGAGTATCAAGCCATGTTGCTGTTCCTCCCCACAGACATGAGCGGCTGCATCCCTGACTACCTGGACGCATCTTTCCACAGCTTGCGTGTGGCATGGAAGCAGGGGGTAAAGATATTTAACGACTGAGCCGGTTGTCACTATGTCAATCAAATAATCTATCGGCATGTCTGCCAACAGAGGCGGATAAGTGATGGAGGTCCCAGTCCAAGATATCAGATCAGTGTAATCAGGTGCATCAAAATTAATCTTAGAAACTCTAAATGTCCTAGACCTAATGGTCCCATCTTGTATTTCAGACATTCTGTATTTTAAAATGCGAAGTTTTGCAAGCTCTGACATGCGGCCTCTCGTCAGAGATCATCGCAAGCAGCAAGTTTTCTGGGTGGCGAAAAAAGCCGTTTGTTTGAATCACTCTATCAACAACTTTCCTCTGGTCTTCAGGGAGAAACCGCGAGTATCGAATCAGAGACCGCACATGCCTGGCACCTTTCGTGCAAGATGGGTCGCTTTTGATTAGAAACCAAACAGGGTCATATTCTTTCATGACATAATTCACAAGTGATACCAGCTCTGGGGATGGATTTGATGTTCCTACGTACATTCGGAGAATTCTGTTGGCTGTAGTCAGCCATCGCGAATGAGAAATAGGGCCTGGATCGCGTTTGGCCAGGTCCTCGGGGCAAACTCCAATTTCGACGGCACGGATCATGTCGAGGATGTATTGTTGATCGGTACTGAGATCAGTTAAAGTTAAGTTTTGAACGTTTGAGAAGATTGGTCGGAATTCAACTATGGGCGAAGAAGTGCACTTTGATAATTGCTGGCCGATGGGTCCTTTATAACTTGAAGGTCCAGTAGTCTCGCCATCAAGTGACTGAAATAAGTGTCTGAGAGGCAATTCATTGCAATGAAGAAGGCAAATCAGCCACTGCAATGGGCGGTTTAATTTTTCCTCAATAAGACGAATAACTCCTCCCACGTGTCCTGTATTTGTATTAGTTCCGTCTGCACCTATAGCTGAAATATTGTCAATGTCTATGTTGTCGGTCTTAGCCTCGAGAAATTCAATCAGACCCATGGAGATCGAGACGGCTTTGCTTGAAGTAGGAGTAATATGTCCTTAGTATAATGCTCCTAGCTCTCGTACAGTAGTGATATGTTCCTCTTGGACACATCTGCGGTATTGTTTGTTTCCGTCTTCTACTAAGATAAGGGTTTTGTCTTTGCGCCCGTCAAAATACAACCCCAAAAAAGGTGTTTCAATACTCTCAGCAGGGATCTCTCTCATTTCTCTCCTCACCCTTAAACGTTCCCGCCTAACCTTATTTCTATCAATGACGTTTGTGAAATTATTCTCGGACACCAAACCAACATCCTGCAAGACAGCTGAGGCTATGGCAGCGACGGATCTGTCCGACAAGCCGTACCTATCGCTAACTAGAGCTGTTTTAGAAAGAACTAAACGATTTTGAGAGGAAGAAAGTTGCTGCCCTTTTGAAGTCGATGGGGAGAATTCATCATTGTTAGTATCACTCTTGGTCAGACACTCAATACTACCATGATTGCTATTCTCATCGGCTGGCAAATCTACTTCCCTGCCTCTGGAAGTACCATCTGGCAACTTTAGAGGTCGGGCAGCTTCCTGTGCTTTCCTAGCCTCCCTCTTTTGAAGAACAGCGGTTGCTTCTTTGTCAAGAGTACCGATGACCATTTTTCGGACTGTTCTCTGATCAATAAGAAACGCGTGTTCTCTCTGTGGAACTTTTCTCTTTGTGGTACAAGAGCATAAAGCAAGGTCGGAACATTTGCAAGAGCATATGTCGAAAAGGCTTGTTTGCGCATGTAATTTAAAACTTTCAATAGTTTTGGCAACTTTATTGCAGCTTTGAAGTTTGCTATGTGACTTCATGGTGGTTTTATATTTTTCATGATAAGCCTTTAACATTTGTACAACTCTTTCATGCATACCATGGACCACAAAACGTAGGGCAGTTGAACGGCGAACGACTTTCAAACTTCGACGAAGTTGCCATTGCAACTATGAATAAATGCAGAGATGCGAAGGAAATTACACCTGGCACCATTTAGCAACACCAGATTGAACAGAAGTATGAAAGAGAAAGATACAGCAACAAGAATATGACAGATGCGCCAAATGAAAAATTTCGGGAACAAAACGTGTACTCTAAACCCAATTTAAACAAATGAGACAGAATACACTAGGAAGACAACGTGGTCTAACAAAATGACTATTACATAGAAGAACAACGATAGCCGCTAAACTCCGTAAAGGCAGCGAATATCACAAACGAAAAAGGTTGCCACCCGCTACCCTACAGAAAGCTTTGTGCTCTAGCTTTGTCCCGACAGGTTTCGAAGTGTCTCAACACAACCAACGCACGCAACGAATGAAGCCGCCGGACCGGCGCCGCGGCGTGGCAGCAAGGAGTGGGAGTGGGGAGGGGGCAGCAAGGACTGGGAAGGATGAGTTTAAGCGGCGTAGGGATAAAGTGTTAGTCTTACTAAATAGACAACAAATCGTAATCGTGAATATCTTTACCAAAACAGACTGTCGTTCTCCGAAAAGTCTCCTGTCTGTTGCTCCACTGTTGCTTGTCTTGTTGTTCCACTCTTTCCAGGTACGTGTTTTACGGTCTTCACATTTACATTTACACTTAACATTTTTTAGCAAAAAATGCAATTTTTCGTTAAAATTTCACATTTTTGAGGAGTTTTCGGAGGCAGAAGATATTATTCGATCGGGCTGAAATTTTAATATGTTCTTGGGTACATCGGTCCACAACTTTTCCGCACTCGGCTGTTTCGAAAAGCCGACTTTTTGTTTTCTCGCTCCACCCTATTGGACATATCTCAAACAAAACTTGGATATGATAGAATCGTACTTCTGTGTCGACAATTCACCTTCATACCTGCGAACCATTGAATTGGGTGAATATACGGTAGTGTTTTCGACCGCTCATGGCAACAAGGCGATAATTCCGAGGGAGCGCAACGACGAGACAAACAATGATATAGCACAGGGTGAAATGGATGCTAAGATGAAGCTATATACCCCTAAAATAGTTTTTCAGAAGTCAAGTTTCGAAGGACTGAAGAATGTTATTGTGTGTCGATGAAAGATTCAGTAGAATTCAACGTTTATTGAAAAACGTAGAAGGATGTAAATATTTTTTAATTGAAACGATTGTTAGCTATTCATTCAGTCTCGGAAAATATACACTCACCGAATAAAGAGATAATTGAGTCCAAATCTGCATACTCAAAAAGTCAGGTACAAAGAAAACTTGAGAAACAATTCGTCGAATCATATTTTGAAATCGTTATTATGGAACTGACAAGCATTTCATACATTGTTGGCGAGGTTGAACTTTTTTTTGTATACGTACATCATTGAATGTATTTTGTTGGGAATTCATTGAAAACAGATAATAAGGAATGATAATTTAGAAATGTGTAGATTCACTACCTGACACCTGAAATAGTTCAGGATAATTCAAAATTTTAATAAGTGAATTAAATATTATACACACCTTTAAGTAATTACAGCTTTGTTGTTATTTTAACACTTCTTCTCCAACCTAGATAGGTAGAAAATAATATTAGGATAATTGATCTGCGTTGTAATTAGTTCTCTCCATTTCTAGATCTTCATTCACTCCTAGAATAACAAGGAGGGGGTCGGGCCCCCTCCTTATTCGAGACGGAACATGTCCATCCATGAATCATGGCAGGGTCGCATTGAGAGGGGTTGGGGCCCTCTCCCCTTCTCCAGCTTCGATACATTCATTCGATGGGAGGGGGTAGGGTTGCCTCCCCTTTTTCAGCTGAGAATCATCTATTCGATGGGATCATGCATGAGACCACCCTTGTCCAACGCAGAATCACTTATTCGATCAATTAGGATAACCGCCATTTGGTAATTAGATCGCGCCCCTCGACCAATCAGGGGAGGCCACGCCGCTACCCTACCGTCACCTCTCGTTTTAGGCCACGCCTCTCGACCAATCAGAGCCCCTCCTATGGCAATGTATATCTACTATTATTATTAATTAATTACAATCAATTAAAGTTAATGTTAATTGATCATTGATTAATAATAAATTATTGCGCATTTTACGTAACTTTATTTTGCATTTTGCGTAATTTTACGCAACTGGAACGTGTCCGTCATTCACTTTTGCTCCTTCTGTCTTAGAAGGTAAGCGAAAGTGGGGAATTTACGGTAGATAACATCGTGCAACGCTGTTGCTTCGAGTCAGGTCTCTAGCCGCGGATGACCTTACGCGGCAGACGGGATAGTTGGAGATGAAGGTTTCACCTCTGGATACTTTTTTAGATCTACCAATCTTTGTAGAATGTTATAAGGAACAGTTTTGACGGACCAGATGGAGTGATCGCAGAAGAACAGCTTCTTGCCTTCGGTTCGCGATGGAATGAGCCTGTCGCTGGCAAGCCGGCATCTTGTTAAGTTGGCTAAGAAATAAGGCTTCCATACCTCGAAGACAGCCGATTGTGAGAACTACAAGATGGACTTTGTAGCCTTGATGCAGCCTGATCAGCTCGAAAACAAGTGCTTGAATTCCGCCCGTTTTTCTTCCTTCTTGGACGTGATATTACCATCGCCATTGGCTGGTGCCGAGATCACGTGAATGATCTTGCTCTTTAGATATTGGAGGACAAAGCAGGCTTCAAAGCACTGATACGGTAAGTGGTGGAGAATAAGAAATTCCAGGAGATCTCACACTGATCATTCTCCACAAGGGACTCGAGTTCTCCCTGGGCGTATGGTAAGACGGGAAATAGATGAACACCATGGAAGTGCAACATTATTATCATTATTATTGTGGTGTCCAGGTATCACAATAAATAAACCAATCAAGTATTCTGGTATAAATCCACGGCACACCATGCTGGGGCGCCGGCCAGCGAGAGCGCGAGAGAGACTGCGGCCCCCAGGCCCGAGCGTCCACAGCTCTCTCCCCCCCCACCACCGTGCGCCCCATCACAACGCGTCGCTCTCTTTTATTCATAATGCCACATCTCTTCATTATCAAAACAATTCCAGAAATGATAATAATACATGGCCTCAAAGAGGAATTACAATCAAACAGAAATCAGTAATTTACTCTACAGATAACGATATCGCAGCACCATTCAATCTTCGATTCCAAGCTCAGTCTCCTCGCCATCTTTACAAACTCTCCACTGACCTTGAACTCTTTTCAAATGAACGACATTTCTTCTATATTGCTGGCCTGTCTCATCATTCCTAACGTTGACATCGTTTCCTTGTTTGCTCAATACTGTGTGTGTTGCAGGATTAAATTCAGCCGTTATTTTATTATCCTTAGTCATATTTTTGATGTAAGCCTTTTCTCCCAGTCTAAAGTTGCTTTCCTCAGCTCTTCGCTTCCGATCTTCGTACTCTTTCCCTTTATTTTCCATTTCCAAATCCTTATCCCTTACTTATGAGTCAATTTCTGCATTTTCAACATCGACCACTGAGGGAAGTTTGTCTCTGAACTGTCTCCTGTAAAATAACTCCGAAGGTGATTTGCCAGTAACCGGATGAGGTGTACCATTGTACATCAATAAGAACTTAAGAAAATCATTTTTCCAGTTATATTTTTGACTTCGACTGATTCTAAGTCTTTTTAGTATATCACGGTTCTGCCTTTCTACTTCTCCGTTTTGCTGCGGCCAGTAGGGGATGGTGTGATGTAAGATTGTACCGTACTCAGAGCAAAACTTCTTGAACTCAGCACTTGTGAATTTCCTGCCATTGTTAGCTGTAAGACTAACTGGTATACCTGTTTAAAAAAAAATCTCTTTTAACATCTCAACCGTTTTCGATGCGGTTATGGAATTCGTTATTTTGATTTCCTTATATCGGCTGAAATAGTCCACAATCACGAAGAGATAGTCTCCGGTTGGGAGAGGACCAAGGAAATCAATAGCCACATCTATCCAGGCTTGAGTTGGTAATACCCGTCTTTTCATAGGCTTTGGTGGATTCGGTGCCGAGACCAGGGTGCAAGCCCTGCAAGCTTTAACACAGTTCTCTGCATCTTTGTCAATTTTAGGCCACCAGACTTTTGACCGTAACCTGGCCTTCATAGCCACAATCCCAGGATGTCCCTCATGAGCTGCTGCAAGTACTCTCGCTCGCAATTTGGAAGGTATAACGATTTTGCTTCCACGTAGTAAAATGCTGTCCTGGACGCAAAACTCATTTTCGAAAGACTTGTAATTGTTAACCAGACAATTCCAGTTACCGGTGTGTAGTCCTTCTTCCACCAACTTTAGCTCTTCGTCTACTTCCGAAACCCGTTTTATGTCTTTTAAAGGTACAGCTGTTGGACACGACTCTTCTACCACGAGGTTTACATAGTTTTCATCGTCGAATGGGTATGGTTTCGAATTTGCACATAACCGATTAAGGGGGTCGGCGATATTGCTTTTACCTGGGCGGTACACTATTCTATAATTATAGGACTGGAGTCGGAGTACCCATCGCTCGATTCTAGCACATGGTTTAGAGTTAGGTCCGAATATAACTTCCAGAGGTTTGTGATCGCTGACTAACTCAAATGAGTCCTTTCCATATAAATACATATTGGAATGTTCGACTGCCCAAACCAAGGCAAGAGCCTCCTTTTCCGTTTGATAGTAACGCTTTTCACATTCTGTAAGGCTTTTGTTACCGAAAGCGATTACACGCGGTCCCTCAGCATCTTACTGGATAAGAACTGCACCCAATCCTACTAGGCTGGCGTCGGAAACTACTTGCGTCCTATCATGAGGATCATAAAATCCCAGCGTTCGTATGTCCGATAAACCTTCCTTTAGTTTACGAAAAGCTTGTGACTGTTCAATTGTCCAATGTTGTGAAATGTCAGCGGTCTTCCCTAATTTAAGACGTGATATTTTATGGATTGGCTCTGTTACTGTTGCTACATTCGGGATACATTTACCCACGAAGTTGGCGAGACCTAAAAAACTCTGAAGTTCCTCTATTGTGGAGGGCTCTCTGAAAGCCTTTATTGTTCTGGTATATTTATCTAGAGGTTTAATACCATCACATGACAATTCACTGCCAAGGAAATTGATTCCTTGATTGATTCCTGGTATCGTGCTCAATCTCGCTGCATCCGAATAATACAATGTCGTCGATGAAGTTGACTGCTCCATCACTAGATAGCAAAATTCTCTCCATGATTTTCTGGGAATGCTCAGGAGCGCATGAGATACCAAACATGAGACGTTTGTATCGATAGAGTCCAGTGCTGGTAATGAATGTAGTGATTTATCGATATTCTTCACTGAGTTCCACTTGGTGAAACCCGTTTTTCAGATCCAATCTTGAGACAATTTGTGTTTTCCTGGATTTTGGAACAAGTTGGTCAATCGCAGGTAAAGGGTGATTTTCTCTGATGATCGCTTCATTTGCACGTCTCATATCAATGCAGATTCGTATATCTCCATCGCCCTTGAGGACAGGCACCATAGGAGAGATGCAACTAGAAGGACTATTTACTTTTTCGATGATGTCCAGTCTAACTAATTCTTGAATTTTGTTATTTATATTGGTCTCAAGGGGTATCGGAACTCTGCGGTACGGTTGGCAGACAGGCCTAACAGATTTGTCAATTGGAATGTGGATTATGACCTCTTTGAACTTTGGGAATGTGCCGTCGTTGATTGTATTAATATTCAATCCTATTTTCAATACCCCCAATGCGGCAGCAGTTTTCTTTCCTAATAAATTTCTTTCTCCATTTCTTATTACATAAAAGGTGTCTGTTGTTGTTTCGGTACCGATCATGATTTTTGCCTCAAAAGACCCTAAAACTGTAAAGGGATTTTGGCTGCCGTTAGCCTTAAACGTTTTTCCTGGGCTCTTTACTTGGTTGCAGATCTGTATCTTACATCTTTTCAGATTGTGCCAGGTTGTATCGTTTATAATATTACATTTGCTACTGGAATCTATTAGCATTTCAATATTATTATTCTTTTGAAAAGCTGTTGTTGCCTTTCGCTTCTTCGCTCTGGTCCGACATTGCGAACGGAAGTGTCCTAAAAATCCACATTTTAGGCATTTGTTGTCTCGGGCAGGGCAATTATTATCCCCGGCTGAATGTTTGTCACTCCCGCACCGAGTGCAGGGTTTAGAAGTTATCCTCTTATTTTTTTCCTCTATTTGATGAACTGCCTGTGGGGCTTGGGGGGTTTTCGTTGGCTCAAAATTATGCAGCTGTCTTTGCACCGCTTCAAAAACGTTTGCTTCCGAAATAATTTTATCCAGAGTTACCGTATCCCCGAGTGTAAGTATCTTCTTCCTTAGTCCACTTGATTCACATTTTTCCGTTATCTGGTCTATTATATTTTCTTCAGCATTGGTGAACTGACATTTTGAGCTTTGATGACGCAACCTTACAAGAAACTTTTCAAATTTCTCCTCTGGCGCTTGCTTTATCAACCTGAATAGATGCCTTTCATAAACCCTACTTTGTTTAGGAGAAAAGTATTCGTCGAGCTTTTTTACAGCGATTTCGAAAACATCTACAGTCGTGCCAGTTACATGAGCACCCGGGATACTAAAATAAATGTCTTGTACTGGCAACCCACCCATATGTAAGAGTGTTGCTCTTTTTTGTGCTGGTTTGTCAATATTTTCTGCGAGAAGATAAATGGCAAATGCTCTCTTCCATTTTCCCCACCGCAGAACCACAGAAGCTGGATCACCTTCGCAGTCGAAACTCTCCAAAGGGCAGATTTGAGACATCTTGAGGTATCCTGCACAGATATGCTTCTTTTTAGGCCATTTTCCTTTTGGCGAGCCTCTAGGGGTAGGCGTGACACTACCCGATTCGGGTAGTGTTTCTAGGTGGATAGTTTCTTGTAGTAAATAACTACAAGTGTGGGCTCACCACACCCACGACCGCTAACAGCAACGCAGTAGTATTATCCCGAACGGTCACCCATCCAAGTACTTACCGCGCCCAACACTGCTTAACTTCAGTGATCTAACGGGAACTGGTGTTTCCAGCATGGTATGGTCGTTGGCTTTAATTGTTATATATATATATATATATATAT
>CAKNXH010064143.1:92127-107897 GCA_932178445.1 Andricus quercusramuli
TCTTCTGTTGGTGTGTATGTGACTGAACTCCTCCTGCATGGCTGGACCGATTTTGATGAAATTTTGTGTGTGTGTGTGTGTTCCAGTGGATTCGAGAACGGCTCAGATTCACAATTTAGTGCACTGGAAAATGTGAAAAGTTTAAAATTTCCAAATTTAAGACATGTGTACAGGACAACGTCTGTCGGGTCCGCTAGTTATAATTATAATATTTCAATATTATAATAATGATTATAAAATCAAATTAGGATTGAATTTACTTTTTTTTTAAATACAAACATTTTTAAGTTTGATTTTCTGTAAAAAGTAAAGTTGATTAATATTTTATTAATTCAAGAAAATTATTATATTTAAGTAAACTTTATTTAATTTTGCTTTTTAAAAAATATTTTAAAAAACTGACTTGTGTTTTTTTTAAAGTGAACTTAACTTTAGTTTAATTTGATTTAATTAATTCATATTGCAAAAATATAATATCTCTGTATTTTAATAAAATCTATCATTTAAAATTGACTTTAGTTTAAAAAAAGATCTATTAAAAACTTATAATTGATTTTCATCTTTTTCAGGAAATGGAATACATCTACATCATGGAGGATTTCCGCGTACCAATCCAGTGGGTCATGCGTACCCCTTTGGCCAACATCAAGGAGGGGGCCAGGATGCCCTTGTTAACGTACGTTGCGGAGTTAGCGCTTGGCACTCTCCCAGATAATATGGAACTTTAAATTGAAATTGCCGGTGTCAACAAAACCCTGAGGGTTATCAGCCCTGGAAATTACTTCTTTCAAAGGATGACCACTAACAGCAATTGATTTTTCATCGCACCTCAATCCAAAATTCAACTTTCGATATTCAAGTTACGCCAAAATACTATTGAAAAAATTAGGTTTTTTAAAAATGTTTTTTATATTTTTTCACATATAGTGTAAAAAACTAAACAAATAAAAATATGGAAACTAATATGCTGTTTATTTATTTATTTTAATAAAACCTTAATTTTAGATATAATTAGGAGTTTTAATTAAAGTAAATCGACATCCTCCATTCAATACAAGTCTATATGCTGACAGCGCCGTCTATGAGACTATATGCGAAATGGGCCGTGTATGAGACTATATGAAATTTGTACCGAGTATGAGACTATCTGCATTTTTGACGATTTTGAGTTATTATTATATTCTAATAGAGTAAACAATCCTGCATCGTTTGTTAAAATATTTTACAATTCTGTAAAGTATTAAAGGAATAAAAAGCAATATATAAATTAGTATTTTTATTTAATTTTGCGTGCATTATGGATCTATAGCATGCCAGATATTCCGAAGCAAGGGCGACAAAATAAGAAAAATTAAAAATATGCGAAAGCATGTAAATATCCTACAAAAAGTACATTTTTTTCAAAACACAACACAGGAAATTCCATTTAAATGATCTTATTCAAAAGTCACAGTCGAAATACAATTATCGACGGAATTATACTTTCTTGTTATTAAATAAGAGGTATGGTTTTTTAATGCAGTGGTGGCAACCCTGTATGTTGTATTCACACCAAGGATACTTTGTGACATTTGGAGGTTATATATAATAACATAACCTCGAATATAAGCCTTTTGCTTTTCCTTTATTTCCTACAGCTTTCAAGTAATTTGCATACAGGCAAATTATTAAAAAGCATCCATATACTTCAAACATCAACTTCAGTGATTTATATATTTGAAATTTATTCATTTTAGTTAGCTATTATTAAAATTATATCCATTCTGAGAAAAGTCATCTGCTTATTATCAACTTTTTATTGATTTCAAACTCGCTCATTGACAGAATTTGGGGGAAAATATTGAGATTAGAAGTTGAGTAAACATAAGCAACAATTTCCATTATTTTAGAGTGCACATATGACTTTTTTTAAACATTTCAAACTTCAAACAGCTCTCCTGAAAAGTTGCTAGAATGCAGATAGTCTCATACTCGGTACAAATTTCATATAGTCTCATACACGGCCCATTTCGCATATAGTCTCATAGACGGCGCTGTCAGCGTATAGACTTGTATTGAATGGAGGCGTCGAAATATATATTAGAGTTTTTTCCATTTAAGATGTTAACCACGAAGTTATCCACTTTTTATTTGAACTTTTAATATGTTGTTATTCAGGTCATCAGAATCCACATAAAAGCATTTTTTTCAATGAAGATTTCATGAAAAATATTACTTGCGGTTTCATGAAAAGTACCATTTTCACCGAGGGGCCGTCCACTGTAGATTCGATTCTACGTGAGCATAATGATTCCGCCTGAGTCCAGCTGATTCTTCGTTGATTCTTCATCGATTCCTTCGTTTCTCGAACAAAATCTTTTGACGAGTGACTGATTCTGAATCGAATCTAAGTGAGGAAAATCACTGATTCCTCCAGTGAACGGCCCCTCGATTTTCACTGTTTTCTACTATTTTCAAAGCCTAATAACGGCCCTAATAATATATATCTTATACTGAAATCTTAAGAATATTTTCCTCGAAGGTTAAAGATCACATTTAAAAAAAACAGATTAGGAAAAAAATGTTAAAAAGCCTGCTACTATGAAAACAAATCTGGATGAATTTTTGGAATTTGACAGGTCTACGACTTAAACTGTTTATTTTTCGGGGCGGAGCGTTCATTAGCTCGACCATAAAAGTCGATCACAGTGTATCTTGACACCATAAACTTATAAAGCAGACCCTTTCTCGGCAGGCGTGCTTTACTAATATTTCCCTTTTTTCAGAAAAGTGAATAATAATAATTTAGGGGACGCTAACTAATCCTGTTGTAAAGACACATCGATGAAAAGAGCTGAGGTTAGACTTTTACGATCGACTCTTCACTTAGCGAAATTGTCAGCTTTTGCAATGACAACTTTGAAAGACAATGAGCCACCTCTAAATATTCTTTGAAATTAAGCAAAAAAAATCCAGCTTCTACAATTGCATAAACTGCCTTTATTTGCCTTTCACTCCTAAAAAAACGAAAAGTGTTTTTCTTCTGGTCACCCTAATATATTCAAAACTTTTTTCCTTTCATTATATTTGTAGGTATACGTATAAAATAATACGATTTTCTTCATTTGAACATTTTTATTATTTTTAAAAAGAATTGTACATTTTGACAATAACTTAAAACTGAAATGTATCAGGTATGAAAAAAAGAAAGATATTGTGGAACGCTTCTATCGCATATAAGGTACATCACGGAAATTCCAGGATTTTCTAGGTCACTATGCATCGCAAGTATAGATAATTCTTTAATCATACATTCATTAACACCAACACCAACTTTTTAGCCCCACCCATTATAGGTTTATACTCAACGATACGATCACGTACAATCAAACAATATGCTGATGTTTGGGCTGGAAAATTATCACTTGTTTCAAATTCTCAACGAACGTTAACTGGCTCATACTTTAAGGATTCATTTTGCTTTGAACAATCGATAACGATTGAAGGTTGTAACAATAAATTTCTTCGTGAAACTTACCGTCACTCAGCTAAAGCCCATTACCTAAAATTCCCTACTGCCTAATCAATTATTTCATATGGGAGTTGGGCGCCAGGCGCACATGCGCCAACGGGACACTCAAACACTCAAAGAACTCCATAAACAGGGCGTGAGCCAGATGGTTGCCCGGGCCGGCTTCAGCCCTTTCGTTAAAGTTGCAGGTAGAGGGGGGTGGTTCAACCTATTTTCGAAAAATCTTCAGGCCCAAACTTGATTCTTACTCGGAAATAATTTCAAACTAGTTACTATAAAAGGGGTTTTCACATTTATTCAACCTTTTAGGAAGATACAATAATTTTTGCAATTACGCGGTAAATCACAACAAAAGTGATGATAGCTAATAACGAGGAGGCTAATTCGTTCAGCCAGTACTCCAAAGCTCAATAGATAGAACACGTAATTTGAATACTAACTAAAAGAACATAACCTCAAAATTTTCTATAAGCCAAAATTTTTCGAAGTAAGGTTATCTTCTAAATAACTGGAAAAAGGCTGGAAAGAAAGTTGGATGTCACCCGTAGCTCATTATTTTAAGCACGTGGTCAACATGGCGTCCTGAACGCTAGCATAGTATGGCATCGTAAATTAATTTTACCTCAATACGTCACCCGAAAACATTTTTATACTAAATTTTTGAAGGAGCACATATAGGCCATCCTGGCATCTAAAAGAAACGCTAAGAAAGTAAAATGTGCGACAAAATTACCGAGTATCAATCCTTAACCAAAAATAACTAACGAGAGCAAAACAGGGAGGCGATAATAATCAATGCCGATTTTTCCACAATACGATATCAAGAATTAAGAAAAATAAAACCATAGCATTGAAGGCTCAAGGGGTTCCTCATGTTCAGAGTACTATTTCACAAACGATACTCCAAAACTGAAATTACTCATCTGAACATGAGTGCCCGCGGGGATCCGTAGCGAACAAACCATAATTGAAGCGGACCTTACCTCAACCATGTGAGTCAAACTGAATCTAAATAATTTAGGTAAGCGGTACTTCGCGGTAGCAAAATGTTAAAGGAAGCAAAGTCACGACTGCCTCTCGGCACGTGGCTGCCGAACGAAAGAGGCTTGTCGGTCGTCGAGCGAGTCTTCTCGTCTCCTTTGGGCGAGTCTCCATGACGCGGCGCTGATTGGCTGCTTGCTCAGCGGAGCCGTGTGATTAGTCGACTGGAACGTAGCTCGTTCGTCTCTATATCGTCGTGCCCGTCTGGTAGAAGATGCAGGGACGGCTCAACTTTTAATCTGTAACAAAATCAAAATATCTACAGCGTAGATCCGAAGCATTTCCGGTAAATAAGAAAGCTCACTCCTCACTCTGGAGCGAATGTCCGCATGGGCAAAACACACGACAACAAATCTAGGACAAAACAGACCTGCTTCTCATCCTCATCGCGGGAGTCTTGAAGTAGGCTGAAATCTCGGTGCAGTGCCGTAGCGCGGAAGGCCTGGTTAGGGAATGTGAGGGCTTCCTCTCTCATAAGGAATTCTGGTGCAGACAAAGGTATAGCTCCAAGGCTAATAAGTTCATTCCCAAAGCTCAGGGAAGAGGATCAAAAGCATCCCTCGCTCTGGAGGCATCTCAGGTTTCCAGCCGGGTCCCGGGACTATTGGAGACAGCAAACGGAAATGCGGGAACCAGATTCAAATTCAAATCTCGATTCGTAATTTTGACAGAGACAGCGAGAAAATCCCAGTTTTCCGCAGGCCTCAAAAATTCCAAAATCCTTCGTTCTCCCTCGTTGAGAAGAGTGATGAGGCAAGGTCATAAATAACAAACAAAAATACCCTACGAATTAATCCTAATTCCGAAAATTAACCTAAGTATGCCATTGGAGTGCTGTTCCACGGAGCGAGAGAACAGATGTCGCTTTAAAATCAAATAATGATTTAAATAAGGATGCCTAAAATTTTGTCTTGTTATAAGGTGCATAGTCTATAATTTTTTTTCCCCCAACAAAGGTTCTGATTCTTTACCATAACAATAGCTTGAAAGTTTACATACATATCATGAAGTAAAGCATACTGACGTTTGCTAATATTAAGATTCAAATTACCATAAGGATAACCCTGATTATTCAAAAATACTTTAACATTCGTTATATAACAATGATCAAAGTAGCTAGAATTTCTATTGGTATTATTTTTTCTGTTTGTTTGAAAACCTAGTATGACAAATCTCGGCTTTTCCAACTGATTTGATGTTTTTACAGTCCAAACATGTGTCAACGTAGTTGGGAGTAAGGGATATTCATAAAATTCCCAAGATCGAAAACTTATTGAAATGGATGGATCTTTTTGAATATATTTTAACAACTTTGATTTCCGTAAATCTGACAATCTTACACTCGGTAATAACCATTCTATTTTATTAAATTCAAGTTTATATCGTTCATTGGGAGCTGTTTGTAAAATAGCATTTGCATCGCTTCTAGATGTTGTTAAAATAAGTTCGTGTTTAGTATTAATAATAATTGTATGATAATAATCTTCTGCGAAACCAAATATCATACTAAGGAGTCCAGATATATCGGAATAACCAGCAGCATTTGTTCCAGATTTTTCATCAGTGTTATCCTCAAGCCAACCAGTATTTTCTAAGTGACTTAATTGCCCCGAATTTAAAGATACATAATTTTTCATCAAACTAGTTAGACCAACATCACTTATGTGAAGTGAACTTTTATTGGGTAGTAGACAATGATCTTGATTCTGTACTGCGATTCGAATTTCATCACTGTTGTTAAAAGTGGATGAGGCGTATGGTTGATGTGCATGCACCTCATAATGTGCGATAGATTCATTTTAAATTACAGGAGCCGCTACATTTAGTATGTCCTCTTCCATGGCAAACAATAAAATGATTATAGACGAAATTGAAGAAACATACACACACGAATTTGAATCTTTTTATCCTCCTCTTCTTCCTGCTTTCCTTCCTCGAGAATTGATCTTGAGCCCCAGGCTTTTCAGAAACTGTACGTTTTGAGGGGTCAACACCTTGACTAAAGACCGACTTGTCTGAGACATGACACCTTATTATTAAAACCGTAACCAACCTTCTTATTAAAACTACCCTCATTTTTATTGTAATGATTTAATATGAAGTCTAGCTGTTATAACGTCTCCACGAAAATTAACTAAATTTCCGTCTTGATCAACTATTCGTAATTGAATTTGATCTATTGTTTTGACTGCGATTGGTGAGTAAATGACGTTAGGTGGGACTTCTTCTATCTTATATCCTGGAGTTATACTACATTCAACTCTCACATAGTTCACTTTTATTATTGACACAGGTGAATCAGATTCATGAACTTTATTAGCTTCAAGCACACGATGTGTAAACCCCAGTAGAAAATATTGCACTTCTAGTATAGAAGAGTTTCCCGATAGTGTTAATGTAAATGAATCGTCCATGATGCGAGTAATTATTCAACTGACTTGAAAAAATGTTATTATGCTCTTTAATATAAGCAGATCGAATTTTTAAATTTCATCTGATTACATGAAAATTTTAGACATGAATGCCCACATATGCAACACAAGGTGTCCCAGACCCATTTTTATCATTAGGATTAACAAAACCTGATTCTTGTCTATGAGGACCATTTTAAGTTAATTGATATCGCATTAAAACCCCGCGAAAATATGGAATTTTCAGAGATTTTGCATACATAAGTAAATCTTTGTACCAGTTAATGCTCGATGTGGTAGTGTTACGCTTTTGAATTTTTTGGGGTTTGAGATTTAAAGTGCAGACCTAAGCCTTGTCTATAAGGCTTCAAATATAAACCCTTTCCCATTGTGATAGATTCCATAGTTTGATTATGTCGTTTGGTTTCTTCAAGTTGCTTTTTAGCTTCACTCATGTCATTTATTGCTTTAGCTACACCTGCAGCCCCGCCAGCTAACGCCCCGGTTGCGCTAAGGCCGGCAAAGAGTGGTATAAGAAAAGGTAAAATACCACCAGTTTTAGATGGTGTAGGTAAAATTCGAGGTTTCTTTATGTTACGCTTCCCCCCAGCTTTTCTTACGGCTGCCCGCTCACCTTGAAGAGCTGATTTAATGACTGATTGTGCATCCTTACCAACAAAAATGGATTCTTTAGCAGCTTTTACAATTTTTCGTAATGCTACTTTCTTACTTTTGCACATTCCCCTTTTTTTTCTCTTATTTTTCAACCCCTTATTCATATTTTTCTTCTTATATTTCAACCCCATACCTATTTTTGACTTAAGCTTCATTGTGTTTGCTACTGTCGACGCTGCAGCTTTTTCACTTAATCCTGCGTCTTCAGCTAAAACGAGATTCCAAGCCTTTTCGACTAATTTTTTGTCAGCTATGTTTCTTACCAACGGCGATACCACGCTGAAAACATCAGTTCTCGTAAGATCACTGAAGTTAAGCAGCGTTGGGCGCGGTTAGTACTTGGATGGGTGACCGTTCGGGAATATTGCGTGGTGTTGGCCCGTCGTGGGTGTGGTGGACCCACAGTGGTGGTATTTATCCACCTAGAAACACTACCAGAATCGGGTAGTGAGGCAATGAACTTTCGAGTTCGAACTGCTAATCAATTTTTTGTTTATGTTTCTCACCTCAATATTCCCCCTATTTTGAGAAAAAGCAGTATCGTGTTCTCTGCACGCTTGATCTAGAGGATTGATACTTGGATCTCCTCCAGCAAGACGTTTTCTAACTTTGTACCAGGTCTACAATATTGATAACCCGGTATATGTAATTCTACACGAAAATTATTTATTTATTTATTTATTAATCCACAGCAACGTCTACTTCGTTTGAATGTTCGTTTACTACTGACTATATTTTTTGTCTTCGCACGAATGATTATATCCAAGTGATACGACTTTTCAAACTGGCTAGTAATTTTATAAAACATACTATTTATAGTTTTTTTCATTCAATTGCATTTTAAATGGGGTTCAGAGCACAACCAACGAAACTACCTATGGTGAATTTTGATGATATCACACAACCTGTAAAAAGGAAGGAAGAGAAACGACATGGGGATTTACTACCAAATAGTGTACGAGCTATTTTGTGGACCATCCAATTGTGGGAAAACTTATGCTTTACTGACTCTACTCACGCATCCGAACGGGTTACGATTCGAAAATGTGTATGTATACTCAAAGTCCTTAAATCAACCAAAATATACATTTTTGGAGAAAGTTCTACAGATGGTATATGGGGTTGAATACTTTCCATACAACGAGCATAGTGAAGTAGTGACGCCGAGTGAGGCACGACCTAACTCAATATTTATATTTGATGATGTGGCATGTGAGACGCAGGATAACATCAAAGCCTTCTTTGCCATGGGTCGCCACAAGAACGTTGACAGTTTCTACTTATGTCAGACTTATGCTCGAATTCCAAAGAATTTAATACGTGATAATGTTAATTTGTTGGTGTTATTTAAACAAAATAAAATGAATCTCAAACATATTCATGATGATCATGTGAATACTGACATGTCGTTAAGGAATTATGTTTAACTTGTTGGAATAAAAATAAGTATGGTTTTGTAGTAATTGATAAAGATAATGATATTAGTCAAGGTGGATACAGAAGAGGATTTGACTACTTTATGAATTTAAACAACTAATTAAAAAAGGGGGGCAGTACCTATTAGAACTTTAATGTATCAACATGTCTTCTCAAAAAGATATTGTACATCAAATTGCTAAGGCTAGTGCAGTCATTCGAGAAAAACATAGAATGATGAAATTAGGTAAAGAATCATTTGAACAAACTTTACGTGATACTTTTAAGCCAGTTGTTGCACCACTTCAGAAAATAGTTGGTGATTTCAAAAATGTTAACAAACTTAATTCAGTTAAGGATGAAGTGAACAATAAAGACTTTACACAGGATTATTTCCCACAAGAAGAAGAAAAAATGACGGAGAAATAAGTGGAGAGGAGGAGGAGTAGGAAAATGAGCAAAGTGATTACCATGAATCTTCATTCAAATTAGCTGTAGGATCAAAATTATTCGAAAATACGCAAGATTTAGATCAATCAACTGCTTCTACTTCATGGAATGATATAGCAAGTAATTATCTCCGTATGTTAGGGGAGAGAAATAAAGATTTTGATAATACATACGGTATCCGAAAATCATCTAAAAATAGGTTAATGATTGGTAACACACCGATAAGTTTTAGTCAACATTATTTTTATGTGGGCAATGAGAAGTACTCAAATAGTGAAGGTTTGCTGAAACTTTTATTCAAAAAGGAGCCAAATAATATAATTATAGATGATCGTGACCTCGAAAATTATAAACAGATTATAATTTCAACGAATGCACATCGAAAACATTACAGAGCTGATCAAACTCTTCGTGAAAGTAAATCCTCAAAATTTAAATATGTTATAGAAATAATTGTACTTGAATCTCCTTCTAAAGTTAAAAAAGAAAAAAGAAACAAGAAAAAGTTCTACATTGGGAAAAGGATAAATACCAAAATATATGAATGATAATGAGGGTAGTAAAGTAGATTACGTTTATTGTGATAATCCAAATGAATTAGTGGATCGATTACGTTTACTATTAGCGTATCAAGCAGCTGGAAATCCCAGGCATGCAAATGCAATTATATCTATTATTGAGGAATTACGGGAAGCTGAAATTATTTATTAACTAGTGTTTCATTAAATTGACTATTATTTCCACGATGAGTATCGATGTATTTGGAAGTCAGTTGAAAGGAGCTGAAATTAGAAATCATGGACCACCCGGTATTGGATTCAAAATTATACCGGATGGACACTTTAATATCGAGAACAAAAAGTTGTGTAACGTGGGTGAATCTGGAAATCAAAATGATGCAATCAATTTAAGTCTGATGCATCGTGTATTGAAACAAGAATGTAGTGAAAGCTATGGAATTATAGCTTCTTTACGAACTGAAGTGGTAAACAATAACATGATGATTCAAGCTCAAGAATCATCTATAGATGGATTTAGGAAAGAATTTAAAAATGATTCCAAGGCAACTGAAGACCTAGTGTATTGAAATGTTGAAATCATTTCCCAACTGGATTCCAAACTGAATGCACTTAAAAATGGATGAGAAGAAACAACAAGTGGTGAATGAATTGCATAAGCCTGCTTGAAAAAATTATCAACGTCGACATGATGATATCCGTGGAATTGATGAAACCTGGCAGGCAGACCTAGTTGAAGTGCAAGCACATGAATGTGAAAATAAAGCACACAAATATATATTAACGGTTTTTGATATATTTTCAAAATTCGCTTAGGCGATTCCAGTAAAAGCTAAAAAAAGTTAAAATGTGACAGCTTCGATGAAATCAATCCTTGTGAAAGGACGTGTTCCAAAAAATTTACATGTAGATAAGGGTCGAGAATTTTACAATTTAAGCTTTGAAAATCTCATGAAACAGAACAATGTTAACATGTATTCAACTGTCAGTAATTTAAAAGCGTCAATTTGTGAACGATTCAACCGAACTCTGAAAAATAAAATGTGGATTCAGTTCAGTTTGCAAAGTAACCACGTATGGTTACATATTCTGTCAGACTTAGTTTTTTCCTATAATAATACCAAACATCGAACAATTAAAATGAAACCAAATGATGTTGCAGAACGAAATGAAAAGAAATTGTTAGTGAATGTATTTACAAAGTTTGTAGCAAGTAAACATTTTATGCAAAAAAAGTTTAAAGTCAGTGATAAAGTAAGAATTAGTAAATTTAAACATATTTTTGAGAAAGGGTAGGCACCAAATTGGACAACTGAAATATTTTCAATCAGTTAAATAAATAATGCTCTACCAGTAACGTATTCAATTGAAGCTTATCAAAATAATCCTTATCTGGCTGTTTTTTGAGGAAGAATGAACTATAGTCAAATACCCAGATATTTATTTGGTGGAGAAAGTTCTTTGAAAGAAAGCAAATAAAATGTATGTGAATTGATTAGGATTTGAGAATCACCATAATAGTTGGATTGATAAGTTTTGTGTATATTCAATATGTAAGAAATTTTTGTACTCATTATTGTGATACATGGATACATATTTTTTTGATACAAAACTATTTCCTAGCATTGTTAATTCAGACAATTTTTATCAAACTTGTGGCCTTAAACTTAAATGTGACAATTTCCAGGAAAAAGGTATTAAAATACCTACACGAAGTTCTATATCCAGCCTTCTTTCTCAATAATTGATTTTTTTTTCAATATAACACTCAACTTCTTTTTCAGTATACACAACATTTTTTTACCCCGAAGTGATCCAGCTATAGTTTTAATAATCGTGTCTAATATAGTTACATATGGTTCTATTAACAAATCATAAAAACAATGTGTTATACAATTTTTAAGTTTACAGAGTATCGCAAAAGTTGTTTTTCGCAAAAGAAATGGGTTATACGAATCACTTGTTCCTGGTTGTTGTAATGAAATCATATTTTCACCAATATACAGTCCAAAACGTATTTGAAAATTTTCACATTTAATTGAATTACAATTCAGATTATATTGTTCACCACTGAAAAATAATTCAAAAACTTTAAAGAAACTTTTAAACACTTCCCAGTCTTCTTTACTGAGAACGATGCAACTTCGAGGATGACTACTCATAAATTTGATACTTGATGATAAATTTCCGTCTCTATCAACATCTAGTCCAACGACAGCTTGCTCCGTAAACGATGGATCCAAATTATATGTGGTTGCCATCACCATTTGACTTTTAGTGATGTATGGCATTTTGATTATTTGAACATCAACCTCATCCACACCTGTAGAAATGAATTCAATCTGATTGAATTTCCCTCCCAGAAATTTTATGAAAACCTCCTTCTCGGCTGCCTCTTTTTACAAATCTTCAAGCAATGTCGAATTTTCATCAAAGACTTGAACCATTCGTTGAGGTAGAAACGCAATATAGCTATTTTCAATTTCAACAACAATCCTAGGTCCGTATTTAGTTTCAACTCGCCTCAGACTAGAAAGTTGATAAAAGCCTTCAACAGTGAGATCCCTCAGCTTCTTTGTTGGCACCACATTAGCGGCTTTATTTAATTTTGAAAAATCCATTTCTTTTACTTACATTTCCAGACTTAAGCTTCTTCAATAGAAAATTAAACTCAGATATTTTCCGAATTAGGTTCTTTAATTCTTGAATATTCTTCAAATGTTCACTTAACCGAATTTGTAGTTCACCTTGTTTTTCAGATTTTTTCTTCATCAATCAGATTTCAGAAGACAAGTGTGGTTGCAGTACAATTCACCTCTTTTATATTCATAATTTATTCACTATATCTCTCCAACACATTATTGCTTTCTGTTTCGTAAAAGTCTAGAAAATTCCAGACTTTGAGGTAACCCGATAGATAACAGAAAGAGTCTTAAAGCGTCTTGGAAAAAGAATGTGTCCTCGAGGAATGCTTTCATGAAACATAAACGAGTGATTAGACCCTATGAATGCTGCGTAGGTTACGGTCTTTGATTTTGCAGGTGGTCCCCGATCGATAAGATAAACGGACAGAGTATTGAGAAAAGAATAAATTAAAATATTTCGTACTTGCTTCAATTCGAAGCAATGTTTTTCATATACATAAGCAGTGAAGGTCAGAGGGTCAACGCATCAAATGTCACCCTGAAAGACTCATTTCACACCATACGTTAATCATTTCCGGAAAATCTCTTACACACTAAACAAATAACCTTCAAATTCCTTCTAGAAGCTTCCTAGTTCAATCACCTTACACAATTTTCACATATACCCTCAAAAATATATACCCTCACTTATCAATTCTGAGAAATCTCTCTTGCACACTGAACATTTAACCTTCAAATTCCTTCTAGAAGCTTCCAGGTCAACCACCTTGCGAAGATTCTAGATGTCGGTAACATGTCGGTGCAGGGATCTGTATCCAGAAGTCCCCCTGTTATACTACTTCGGGCGTTTTTGGGGTCACTAATTATGTAGTCACAAAAATCAAAATTCAAACTCTTATAAAATGTGGTGCTATATTATTGTAAGTCCCCATGTCTCTCACAAAATGGGGTGCTGGATTATTCATTATTATCAATTATACTTAATTAAAATACTTTACAATAATTAAGGTGATTGTTTATTTGTAAAAATATTAAAATTGTTCAGATTTGCTCTATGTTGGGTTCTTCCACCCGTGGGTTTACGAAAGAAGCTCGCGCGCTTGGCTGCTTGAAGCAAATTTTTCCTTTTACAAGTGAAAACGGGCAAAATAGGGCACATCAAGCTTAAATTGAAGGGCTGGATCGAAGAATGGGACGTGCGCTTGGATCGCCCTGAACGTTGTGCAATCTCCCGAAAATCCCGCATGTCCCGTTCGCCCGTGTTTGCATTGAAAAAAAGGTACAAATCGTTGATTCTCAGAGAAATTCCAGTGAGAAAGTTGTTCCGTAGGGATTAACGAATAAATCTGCGCAAGCAACATATTAATTCGTTTTGTATATCACAAGATATCACGAGCTTAGTAAAACGAAATGATGCGCGCTGAGGAAACAGTTGCCGTTACTGCATATAGGTTGTGTATGAAAAATGTTGAAAATTTTACACACTTACCTCAAAGATATCTTGTGATATACAAAACGAAATAATATGCTGCTTGCGCAGATTTATTCGTTAATCCCTACGGAACAACTTTCTCACTGGAAGTTCTCTCAGAATCAACGCTTTGTACCTTTTTACATTCTCATTCTAATGAGAAGGTATTGGTTTTATGTAAAATTTGACTTGGTCGGTTTTCATCGAATCTCCACGATTTGAGACCCCCTGAGCTAGAAAAAAAGGTTTTTACCAAGGTGTCTGTCTGTAGTCTGTCTGTCTGTCCGTCTGTCTGTCTGCCTGCCTGCCTGTCTGTCTGTCTGTCTGTCTGTAGACACGATAACTTTCGAAAAAATAATCAGATTGGGTTGTACTTTGGCACACTTGTTTAGGGCCTAAAAAGAAAGAACAAGTTCGTTAACCAGCTAATTTTGATCAAAATTCAAAAATTCTATGTACGGCTATTCATAGTACTCAAAAACTCGAACAATTTATCCTAATGACTTTTCCAGGTAAAAAAAAATTACCGGAGTTATAGCATTTTCAAAATTACAAAAAACAAACGTAAATGAACATTTTATGCCGAAAAATGTACAATATAAAAAAAGTCAAGAGGAGAAAAATTTTTCTTTTTGAACGCCCTACAATATTTTCGTAACAACTTTCTGAATTTTTTGAAAAATCAAAAATCCAAATTTTTATCACACAAAAAATTATGAAAAATCAATAATTTCATTTTGCTGTCAAACTATGCAAGATACGACCAAAGATGAATGGAACAAAATTATGCACCCAAAAAAGATCTCCAAATTTGTTCTTATTCACTTTTTGTTATGATGCGTAGTTTTTGTTTTATTCGTAAAAGACAGCATTGGAAATAGTAAAATTAAATTTTTAGACGAATAACACAAGCTACGAGAAAAATTACAGAGACAAAATTTGTTCATCCAAAGAAGAGGTACAAATTTGTTGTAATCATGTTCTGATAGGATGCGTAGTTTTTGTTTTATTCGTGACTTTTTCATTTCTATCATACGGTGCACAGAACCGAGCGTGGAACGCAAGGTTCAAATTATTTCCAAATTACATATCGAGCGCGAAGCGCGAGTGTCTGGATGAGAATGTGTTCCTTAAGGTCGATAGAACCTTGAGTAAATAAATTTCCATTTCATTCTAAAATAAAAACAAATTTAACAATCACTTCGCATGTAGAGGTTTTGATAATTTTATAATATTTGCAAATAAGCTTTTTTTCCATCAAAGTCGAATTCGAAGTTCAAAAATCTAGAGAAACCGAGCGTAAAGCCCGATGTAAATACGTCCGAGCGCGTAGTGCGAGGTGTATACATAATCGAGCGCGATGAGAATGTCCCCGCGTAGCGGGCTGATTTTTACATTCTCATTGTAATGAGAAGGTATTGGTTTTATGTAAAATTTGACTTTGTCGGTTTTCATCAAATCTCCACGTTTTGAGACCCCCTGAGTCAGAAAAAACGATTTTCACGAAGGTGTCTGTCTGTAGTCTGTAGTCTGTAGTCTGTAGTCTGTAGTCTGTAGTCTGTAGTCTGTAGTCTGTAGTCTGTAGTCTGTAGTCTGTAGTCTGTAGTCTGTAGTCTGTAGTCTGTAGTCTGT
>CAKNXH010064143.1:129990-148411 GCA_932178445.1 Andricus quercusramuli
GGGTAGGGAGATGTTCAGGATGAATAGAGTTGTTGTCAACAATAGGAGAGTGGAGAAGGGTTGGAGAATATGTAAACCGACAGGTCAACGCACCAGTGTGGTGGCTAGCGAGGAGCACCCATCCGATCACCCACCTATGTGTGTACGTCAATCTCCCGTGTTCTCGGTGGAGTATGTGTGGGAAGGCCATTCGGTTGAATCGTACTAGGTCGCGGTTCCTACGTGTGTTCGCGCGTGAGTTCTTACATTTGCGGTTTCCTTTTTCTTCTTTCGCTCTTATCTAAATCTAAATGTGAGTCTGTGGTACATTTTAAAATTTTCAATTGCGATTCCTTAGTTATTGTATCTGCCTATTTCAATTAATTTTTCCTACGTGTTTGCTTAAGCAATCAAAATTCTTTTACAATATTTCTTCATTAAATTTTGCTATCTTTCCCAATCACCAACTTTTATTATCGGCCGACGCTGCGCTTTCACGCCACGTGCCGGTCTCTCGTTACAGGCCTCATCCGTTGTCTGTGCATTCCATTCTCACAATAAATGTATAAAAATTAATATGCGCAGATTTGAAGGGGGTATGTAACAATACTACAATTGATCGGATCTATTGTGCCTATTGCCGACGTTACTTTTATGGTGAATTCTGTTTTGTAACGCATATTCAACCAAACCGAAATATAGAGAAGGGATTAACTACATGTTTAAAGATAAAATCTTGCTCGCAGTGTTGTAAAATTATCACGTTTGGAAAGAAAAGCAATAATCATGAGTATGGCATGAGTTATTGTAAGATTTGTTAAACTAAAAAGCCTTACAATCACTTGTATTACACGAGTCCAATTAAACCTTGAAAGAGCGACATGAAATCAATTTTTATTTTTTATGACTTTGAGACACGTTAAAATAAAACACTCTAGGGTAATAATTCGATTCACATACATGAACCAAATCTTTCTGTTGTACATCAAGTTTGTTCAATGTACTTTGCAGAAGATAATGTAGAAAGTCTGTATCAGTGGTGTGGCGTACGTGAATTTATTTTTCAAGACGACCCTATAAAACAACTCGTAGAATTGGCAATTCGTGAATTAACTTTTTTAGTCGCGTTTTATGTATAGCACATAATGCAAAAAGTTTTCATACGCAATTCATTTTACGCTACCTACTTGAAGAAAAAGGAGTAGAACCACCTAAACTTATTTTAATCGGTACAAAAATAATTTCAATGCGTGTCGGAAAAACAACATTTTTAGACAGTTTGAACTATTTTCAGATGCCTCTCAGTGCATTACCAAAAGCATTCGGCTTACCAAATTCATTAGTTAAAGGGACTTTTCCACATTTTTTTAATTAACCGGAAAATGCAGAATACATTGTTGATCTTCCGCCAATAGAATTTTATTCACCGGACACAATGAGAACGTTGGAAAGAGATACATTTTCAAAATGGTACGAAGAACCAAAAGCTTCAGGTTATCAATTTTATTTTCAATAGGAACTTGTTTCTCACTGTAAATCCGACGTAAATATTTTGAGCAAAGCATGCTTGGCACTTCGAAATATATTTCTTGAGACAGGAAATGTTTGCCCGTTTGAAGAGGCTTGCACAATTGCGTCAGATTGTTCTAATGTTTATAGACGACATTTATTACAACCAGAAAAAATTGGTATCATTCCGATAGGTGGTTATCGATACGCAAATCAACAGTCTCATAAAGCGCTAGAATGGCTCGTTTGGAAAGAGCGCACTCTCAATCGTCCTATCATTCATGCAGCACGTGATCGAGAATTTCGTCTTTCTGAAAATTTAACTGTTTATGGTTATTTTGAATCAGAAAATATGAAACACGTTTTACAGTTTCACGGTTGTTTTTGGCATGGGTGTCCACGCTGTTTCACATCAAATCGTGATAAAAGTTTTATCGAAGGTGCAGAAACTATGGATCATCGTTTTGAAAAAACCATAACCATTTCTAATCGTATTCGTTCAGCCGGTTATTCCCTCGAAGAGATGTGGGAGTGCGAATTTGATTGCTTAAAAAAATCTAACAGAGAAATGAAAGATTTTCTCGTAAACCACCCACCCTTGTTATATGCTCCTCTAGAACCACGTGACGCATCTTACGGAGGTCGCACAGGAAATACAGTAACTTTGTATGAAGTTAGGAATCAAGAAAAAATTCATTATATTGATATCTGTTCACTTTATCCATCCATATCGAAATATGGCAAGTTTCCGCTTGGACATCCGAAAGTTTACATTGGTGATGAGTGTTGTGAACTTACAGGCCCCTCTAAGACATGTATTGATAGCGTTGAAGGTCTTATAAAATGCACGATTTTGCCTCCGCGAAATTTATATCATCATGAATTACCTCGCTAGATGCATAATCATCTTTTGTTTTCGCTCTGTCGAATGTGTTGCGAGGAGATGCGTCAAGAAGATTGTCCTCACGACAATCCTGTCGATCGTCAAATCACTGTAACGTGGGTAGCTGACGAAATAAGAAAGGGGGTTGAGTTAGGGTACCAATTGATTAGTATTTACGAAATATGGCAATTTGAAATAACACAGTGTGATAGTAAAACTGAAATAGTAGGTCACTTTGCCGAATACATAAATACGTTTTTAAAATTTAAACAAGAGGCAAGCGACTGGCCTGACGATTCTATTACCGACGAAGCAAAAAAAACTACCTAATTGAGTACAATAGAATTGAAGGGGTTACCCTTGATAGAGAAAAAATTTGTTCAAACCCTGGTTTGCGTTTCGTAGCTAAATTATGCCTCAATTCTTTTTGTGGTAAATTTGCGCAACGTGAAAATTTTCCACAAACAGAAATTGTTAATTCACGAGGTAGACTCATTGAACTATTAACAAATCGAAGTATTGAAGTAACTGGAATACTTCCCGTAAACCATGGAATATTGTATGTCTCTTGGAGAAGAAATGCCGATGCCCTAACACCACTAGCTTTGACCAATGTTATAATAGCAGCGTATACAATGGCACGAGCACGACTGAAATTGTATTCATATCTAGAGAAACTTGATAGACGCGTTTCATACTACGACACCGACTCATGTATATACGTTTCGACGGATGCTCCTGGTGAATACGAACCAGAGTTAGGATGCTTTCTTGGTGATATGACAGATGAGTTATCAGGTTATGGGGAGGGAAGTTAAATAAGGGCCTTTGCTTTAGGAGAACCAAAATTTTATGCCAGCGTGGTGTGCAAAGCTGCTCGAAACGAACTAGAAGTTTGTCAAGCTAAAGGTATAACTTTGAATTATGAATCTTCATCAAAAGTAAATGTTTCAGCTATTCGATCGCTTGCTGTTGGTAAAAGCCATGTACCGATAACACTCGAGTACAATGTGATAAAATGTACAACCTTTCACCAAGTCAGTTCAAAACGAGAAAAAAAAAATTTGTAAACCAACAGCCCACGAAAGACGACGCGATGGAGAATTTGGTACGTTACCATATGGATATAAAAACTCTTTATAAAATAGAAGGAAAAAAATATGTATTTTAATCTGTATTTGTATGTACAAAAATGAAGTAACAAATCTTTTTAGAAGAAGAAGGAGAAGGAAAAAAAAGTGTTTTTAAATGTAAACTAGCATACTCTAATTAAAATAAAAAATAAAAACTCACTACCAAGAAATTGCGTTTCTGAATAAAAGTAAGAAAGTTTTTGATTTTAAAAGAAGTGAACTGATTTCGTGTAAATCATCCAAGAATATTAAGGTTACAATTCCACAGGGTTTGAAAACTTATTTCAGTTAGCGATTGAAAATCGAATTTTTGCAACACTGTACGGGAAGTTCTCAGTATATGCACCGAAAAATGAGCAGAAAATGGCCGATTCTTGATGAAGTCAAAGTGTGCTGGAATCATAACATTCCCGCACAAAATTTCATGCAGGAATGTTGACCATCAAGCATACTTTGAAGGAAAGTGTGTATCTGCTGTATTCGACGCACGGAAATTAAGGGAACCGCTAGTCTCTGGTTGATCGCAAGAATTATCATAACCAATCTGAAGCCAACGGATGCGTGATCCAACAGCCATTGGTCAAAATTTTACGCGCGCGATTCAAAATCAAATTAATTTAATTCGATTCTGAATCGCGCGCCAGATTACAGCCAATTGCAGAATTTGTCAGCTTTCCTTTTATTTATTTTTTGTCAGAATTTCGTCAGCTGAGAAGTTGACTGTTTAGGTTAGTTTGCCTGGTGCAACTTCTTGTATCTTTGGGAAGCTTACGTTTGAGAGAGTCGAGTGTAAATAATTTTAGTTCGTTTTTTTTTCCTCTTGGGGGGGCTTGGCCCCCTGAACCCCCCATGGGGGCCCCGCCTCTCGGCTCCGCCTCTCGGCCCCGCCGGGGCTCTGCCCCGGACTCCGCCCTCCCCCCAACAATCTTATTACCTACCAATATTTCTCATGTCACGAACTTCCCTTTACAGGGGTTACAAAAAATAGTATATGTGACGCGTGCGGGTTGGTGATTGCTATTAGTTTGACGTTTGCCACCCTCGCCTCGCTAGGGCGGCGAATGACACACTCGTAGTAATCACCAACTTTCTGCACTTGTATCATAATGTACCATTTTAATTTTTCGAAAAAAGTAAAAACTTGCTCCCGAGATATGAGGAAACTGAATAAGAATAACAAATTATTCTGTTATGAGAAAATTAAAATTTAGAGAGACGTTATCACGCTATGATAGACGGTTATTCGGTAAGAGGAACATTAAAAGATGGTTATCTAGTTCTGTATTGCCACCTTTCGATTATAGTATAACTTTTATACCTGTTTTTCTACATGAATAAAGAGGAAAATAAATAAAAACTGTAAATATAAACGGAATTATTTAAATACTATTCCCCTTTGAGACCCAACAAATATTTATAAGATTTCTTTATTGTAGACTACATTAAAAGTCAGATAATCTCACGTTTTGAAACCAGAGAGCAGCACATGCTGGTTGATGTGAGGACTACGTCACACGGGACAGCCATAATTAACGAGGCGCGTTGGGGTCCAACTAATCAGACAGGCTCACTCCAACTTCCCACCTCCCACCTCCCGCTCTGCCGCCCGTAACTGGTACCTGTCCATGCAGTAACCTCCGCAACCGCCAGATGTCTCTGCAGAATGCTGTCTCTATTGCCGCCAAATTTTCCCTTTATTTCCCTTTTTCCCTTTTTTTTTAATTCCTCACAGCCCTTGCAGACACCCCTTTCTCTCACTTAACACCCCCCCGCCCCAATTTTCGAGCAATACCCTTGACCATCGAAGGCCCAAGACTCCTGACCATAGATTCCCCCGATTTCTTGTTAAGCTAACCTCACTTTTTCAATTAACTTAAATCCCACCTTACACCTACGCTCAAGATCACTTTTTATCTCCTCAATTCACCCCACACAACCCTACTCACCTCCCCGACTTGCACCCTCACACTCCACTCTCAACTACCACACAAATTCCGTAAATTCTCTCACCACCTGACAGATAATCTCACGTTTTGAAACCAGAGAGCAGCACATGCTGGTTGATGTGAGGACTACGTCACACGGGACAGCCATAATTAATGAGGCGTGTCGGGGTCCAGCTGATCAGACAGACTCACTCCAACTGCGGTACATATATAGGCGGGGATTTACCTATGGACAACAGCTAGGAGCAACACTATCGCTTATGCTGCTTTAGCGTAATCATGGCGTAATGAGATCAGACCCAGCTCATTCTTACGCGTCGCGCGCCGCGGCTGAGGCGCGGGGGCCGGCGGGGTGGGCGGGTGTTAAGTAGTATATCTTTTTAGAATAGTATTTGGTGATAGCGTGTGCATTCCGTAAAATGGATACACGATGGAAACATCCGTGGACAGCTATAGTAGCAGGACCTACTGGCTGTGGAAGAACATTTTTCACTCATCAATTTTTTCGTTTTATGTCGGCCATGCGTGACATTCAAATTGGTAGGATTCTCTTCTATTACTCTAACTGGCAGCCAGGTTATACCGAGTACGGTAAAATGGTAGAATTTCATGAAGGTTTGCCACAATCAGCCGATTATGTAAACGATACTCAACCAAAGCTTATTATAATTGATGATCTGATGCGTGAGTCCTCCAATAAAGCCGTAGTTGATCTTTTCACAAAAGGCGGTCATCATAAGAACATAAGTGTTATTTATATTAGACAAAATCTATTCCATCAAGGTCATGGTCAACGAGATATATCTTTAAATGCTAATTACATTGTGATTTTTAAAAATCCACGAGATCGTGCACAAATACAGCATTTAGCATGTCAATTCTGCCCTGAAAATCCAAGATTTTTACAAGAAGTTTATCATGACGCCAACTCTCGACCTCATGGGTACCTATTACTTGACCTCAAGCAACCGACACCCGAAAATTGTCGCTTCCGAACGTGTATTTTTCCAAGTAATCCTCATCCATTTGTCTATGTACCCATAACAGAAACAAAAAGAGGTGATCAATTACCAGTCTCTCGTTTGTGATGATGTTGAAAGCACGAGGTTCCGTTGGCAGGAAACAAGCCGTTGTATTACATGCTGTCATCTCAATGATCAGAAGCATAAGACTCTTCTTTGTGCTGCCGATAGAAAACTCGTTCAATGTATTTGTGAATCCGCTTTCAATACCATAAATGGAAACGTACCACTTAATTCTCAACAAAAAAAAGTCTACAAAAATACGCAAATATTATCAGAAAAATCAGTAGTCCTTCAGGAACTTGGAAAAATAAGAAGAGCATAATAGTCCAACAAGGTGGATTTTTACCACTTTTACTTGCACCAGTAATGAGTACTGTGCTTTCTTGTCTCATTGAACGAGTTATTTGAAACGTTAACAACAATGGAGCATGCTCGAAAAATGGTGCTGGTGCCACACGAAAATATAGAACAATTAAAAATCCCACTCCCGAGTATTCAAACACCAGGAACAACATTGAGTAGACTTGATGCAGAGATGAATCACATTTTGAACTGGTCCGCACCACAGGATGATCGCGAAAAATGGAAATTATATGAGCAGGTATTACAACGCTACTTACGTACTTTTAATGAGGTGATTTGTGAACCTCAAAATGAAGTAGAAGATACAGTAAAGAAACAGGCTGAGGAGGAGAGTAAAAGAAGACGTGATAGCCTCATTCCAATAATTACGGACAGTGTACCTATACGCTACCAACGTACAGCCAATCTTTTACTCCGACATTTGACGGCTCTACCAACCAATCGGGTTAATTGGGAACAATGAGAACTCATTTCTATTGACGACCATCGTATTTCCGAAGCCAATATCATTGACCTTGTAAATGATGCGATGCGTCGTAGAAAACAGACTACTGCAACAGGTCGACGTTACTTTGCACGCTTTCTTCACAAGGTTAATACTCCGCGTGAATTTGTACCAAATTCAGATTTATGGGGGGGGGGGGGACGCCAAAACAACACCCCTGTGCGCAGACATTCACAAGTGTCTGTATTTTATTTATCGAGTAGTAGCAGCGATTACGGAAATACAGGAGAAGAATCTACCACAGTTGATGCAGAAGAGCATTTGGGAGAATCACCACAGGTAGGAAGAAAAAGTTCTTCCTCATCCTCATCTCAGAATAAAAGTAAATATCAAAACGCCTCCTCCTCTCCTGGTGACTCCACCTTGTGGAAACGATTTTCTTTGACATGAAGACAGTAGCTTGTTTTTACTATGATCCGACCCATGCGGCATCGTATTCTGGAGCTGAAAAACTTGTTCAAACTTCAAAACTAACACATTCTCGAAAAAAAGTTCTTTATTGGCTCGAGCGACAAAACACATATACCAAACACAGACCGATTAAGCAAAAATATCTAAGACGTCATTACACGGTATTCAACATTGACGATGTCTGGGAGGCTGATCTTGTCGATCTGCGATCTCTCAAGTCATACAATGACAATTACACTTACTTATTAGTTGTGATTGATATTTTAAGTAAATTTGCATGGTTCGAACCGCTGAAAGATAAATCAAGTGCAGAAGTTGTTTCTGCATTTCAAAAAATTCTCTCTAGAAGCAAAGATCGAACACCTGTCTCATATGCAAATAAAACCATACATTGATGTTTTACAAAAATTGGTATCGAGCTACAACAGAGCGAGACATTCTAGTATAAAAATGTCTCCGTCGAGTGTTACAATTGAAAATGCTCAACAAGCGCACGAAAATATTGCTAGCCGTTTCAAGGCAATCTCTCGAAAGCCTGAATATGAGGTCGGAGATTACATACGCATCAGTCGAGCGAAAGGCGTCTTCCAACAGGGATATACCAGTGGTTGGAAGCAAGAAATATTTGAGATAATCCAAATTGATCAAAGAAAACAGCCACCATGGAGTAATTTTTTACCAGGAAGAATTAAGCCGTGTACGAAAAAACCTGGCAACAGATACTCTTAACGTAGACGAAATAATCAGTACACGTGGACGAGGTAGAAAAAAAGAATTTTACGTCTGTTGGGTAGGCTACCCAGAAAATTTTAATTCTTGGATACTAGCTTCTGAATTGGAAAATTGAGATGAAGAATTGTTTACACATTATGCTGGATCATTTCTACACGGTACTTCCTAGTAATAGTAGTATGAGTTATTTTCCTGATAACACAACAACTCATTTTGTTACGCAGTTACCACAACCTATTCGTTTAATCGGAAGATGGGTCGTAGCTCTGACCGAAATTCAATTACCGCAAATACAATTACATGTTTCTTCACGAGAATCTGAAAACACTGTATCAGTGAAGTCAAAGACAAATAAAATACTTCGTGGAGGTGAAAATTTGCATTCTGAAACAGATTCGATTTTTTCAGGTGCTTATACCAGTATAAACGAATTATTGTCTCAAATAAATATTACCAATGTAATGAGAAATCACTTAGAATTTATTCTATTACCAGGTGGTCGTGTAAGAGTTTCACGCATCTGTAAAGATTGTAGTGACATTGAACATTACTATGAAATACCTATTAAAATTAGTCGAATACTTGGTATTCCAAACAAAGAGACGATGAAAGCGAGAAAAGATTTTCAGATAACAGGTAAAACACCAGCTTCTCTCAGTGCTGATCTACCAAATATTCTTTTCGTTTACACTGATATATGTGAGCCATATATCACGGGTGACGTCCAAACACCTCTTTTACAAATCGTTCCAATGCAAACAGGGACTTATTTCCACGGTTCGGTAAAAACATGTAGCTTTCCTCCAGCGAAATATATACCTGTCTTGCATACAAATTTTCAGACTATAGAGATAGATGTAAGAGATCATTTGGGTAATCCAATACCATTTAAGTGTGGAACAGTGATTTGAGTGTGGACAGTGACGTTACATTTCAAGTTTCTCGATCAAAATTGAAATAGAAACATCAAAGAACTAAAAATGACATATTACGACGATCACTTTAATTATGAAGTCGGTGGTGGTGTCGGCCGACGCTCACAAAAAGAACATGTGTATATTGGGTCAACATATCAAAGGGGCCACGGTATTGGAAGTTTTCTCGGGGGACTTTTTCGACGTGTTTTACCACTGTTATCAAGAGGTGTTAAAGCTGTTGGAAAAGAAGCACTTCGTGCAAGTGTAAATATGGCGGGTGATGTCACTGAACATAACGCTTCTCTATCAGAAGCCTTGCAAACACGTGCAAAAGAGGCTGGAAAAAAATTAAAAAGAAAGGCAGAAGCTAAACTTGATAAATTAATGGAGGGTTGGGGATATAATGCAGTTAGGCGCAAAAATTTGGCTCAGTTGTTCGTCAACCGTATGGCGAAACACAAGAGACCTGCCAGCGCCCGAAAAATAAATAGTAAATCTAGAACCATTTCAAAAAAGAAGAAGAAAATTGTTCGAAAACCAAAACGAAGCACAAAGTGTAAAAATAACAAAAAGAAATTTAGGAGTATATCTGACATTTTTAATTGAAATAATTATAAAGTAAAGTTTCGATGGCGTTCTCACATACACACTCTTTTGAGTTTATGAAATCAGATTTGGAATTGTTCACATTACCGCCTACACAAACAACTATTGAACAGGCACAATGGGTTCATTATAAACCTATATCATCTCTCACAGATACTGCACCTATCGAATTTGTAGTACCCGGCCATGGCGACGAATATCTAGACTTGGCACAAACTATGCTGAATATTCGTGCAAAAATTGTCAATACTCCTGCAGCAGGTGCAGCTGATACCACTCCGAGTACCGTAAACAATTTTCTTCATTCCATGTTCAATCAAGTGGATATATACTTAAATCAGAAACTAGTATCGTCACCAAATAATGTTTACGCATACAGAGCATACGTTGAAGCATTACTTAATTACAACAAAGAAACAAAAAGTTCTCATCTTACTACAGCCCTATGGTACGATGATACACCGAATAACATGACACTCTTGACGATACCAATATAGGTTACAATAACCGCTATGCATTTGTTAAAGGTGCAAAAGAAGTAGATTTACTCGGACATTTACACTGTGATGTTTTCAATCAAGAGAAATATCTGTTAAACGGTGTCGAGGTCAGAGTTCGTCTTGTACGCTCAAGAGATTCTTTCTGTCTCTTGCGAGAATCCGATTCACATCGTCTTCATATTTTGGAAGCCAGTCTACTAGTACGTAGAGCAAAAATTAGCCCTGGTGTATTATTGGCTCATGCAGGAGCGCTTACAAATACCACAGCAAAGTATCCTCTTACACGTGTAGAAGTAAAGGCCATCAACATGCAATCCGGTATTCTTGGACACACTATAGATAATATTATACTCGGACAAATACCAAAGCGTATGATCATTGGATTTGTTGATAATAAAGCTTTCAACGGAGATTTCTCAGTTAACCCCTTCAACTTTAAGAATTACAAAATCAATTATCTATCCCTCTACGTAGGTGGCATACAAGTTCCATCTAAAGCTTTACAACCTGATTTTAATTCGAAAAACCTTTTTGTGGATGCATATCATACGCTTTTCTCTGGAACAGGAATAAATTTTCTCAACGAAGGAAGTGGTTTATCTCGTGCTGATTATGCAAAAGGATTTTGCTTGTTTGCTTTCGATTTAACACCCGATGTGTCAGCATATGAGAATGCACATTAGAATTTAGTAAAACATGGTAGCATACGTATCGAGGTCAGATTTGCACAAGAGTTATTGTCTACAGTTAATTGTATCGTCTACGCAGAATATGACAACATTCTTGAAATTGACGCGTCTAGACAAGTTATTGTGGACTTTGGAACATAAACACGGGCATCAAATTCTATACAAACGTTGCACTTTTTTGTCTATATATTTTATCGGGCTGCGAGTTCCTCATATGCAGTCTTGACTTTGGTTTCAAAGCGTTCTCATTATCATGGACTTTGTCATCGACATCCGGGGATTCAGAGACGCAAATAGTCATTTTATACTAAAAGAAGTTGCCATAATAGGAGTTGACGAAAATAATTTTGGAGACTGGATTATTGCACCGCCCTGTTCTTTCAACGATCTTCCGACAGCTATACGCTCCCAATATAATTGGGTTACTCGACATCATCACGGAATTGAGTGGTTGGATGGTGAATCACAACCACGTCAGTTGTATGCCAGTCTTCACGAAATTGCTCGAAATGCTGATTGTATATACACCAGAGGGCGAGAAAAGGCACTTTTTCTCCAGACTATCACTGCTCGATAAATTATAAATTTAGAAGACAACAAGAATTGTCCTTCATTCCCTCGATTACCTTCGTCATCTACACGTTGTACCTATCATGGAATAAGATTTGGGAGTTTACAATATAGTGTGAATAATGCACAACGATTGAAAAACTGGATAAGAATTGCAGATATTAATACCTGGGAGGAAGAAGACGAAAAATCGACTGATTCTAAAAATAGTGTAGCTGAAACCAACCTGAAGAAAAAGAGGAAACAAAGTGAAAGTGTAGAAGAAGAGGAAGAAAAAGAAGAAGCCGAAACTGGTGTAAAATGGGCGTTTTTTCCCAAACTTTTGACGTCAGATAATGAACACTGTGGAACTGCTGCGAGCACTGCAGCAGATAACTTCTCATACGATCGGAGTATTTCCAGCAGACAGGATACCAAAGATTTGGACAATACAAGCAGCCTTAATTGTCAACACTGATGGCCACACCAAATCCGGAGCCCACTGAATCGCACTGTATGTCAACAGCGATGAAAGAGGGTATTACTTTGACAGCTACGGATTACCACCGATCATTTCACAGCACATCAATAGATTACGAAGTAACTGTGGACAGTTCAAGTGGAATACAAAACAGTTACAACAGCAATTTCTCTACTGTTTGTGGTCAGTTTTGTGTGCTCTTTTTACATTGCTTGTCTAGTGGTCTTAGTATGCAACAGTTTTGTGCTCTCTGTACCTCAGATTTCACCAGAAACGATCAATTAGTGCGTGAATATTACGACTTATTTATGGGTGTGAAATCACGAAAGAAATATTCCAAATGTTTTTCCGGTAATGGTATGTCAAATGTTCATATTCAAGGATGTTGCCCGAAACTGTCTTATTTATAACAGAAGAAAAATGTATTCTTGAATTGCTTTTTCACTCTCTTGATTGTTAAAAAAGGAAAGATATATATCTATACGATCAAGGGGGCTGATAAATTTCGATTAAAAAATAAAAATTCAGTTAATTTCCTTTATTACCCCTTTCTCCCTAATTTAAGTTATAGGTAGAGGTGGTAATAGTTATGCAAGCATGTTTCATATGATTTCAAAACAACAGTTGAAGTAGCAGCTATGGAGTATTCACATCGTAGAAAAATCGACAGCTTTGTCCACACATTAGAATCACGTGTCAATATGCTTGCACTTTGGCCTTTTCTGGTTCATACTAGAATTTATGATAGAGATGACATAAATACATCATTCTGGCTAGTAAGTAGACATTTTTTCTAGCTCTGATTGCTGCTTTACGTGAACGATTAATTTTATTCTTTCAGAAATCGTTAACTCATCTTGCTACAGTAAGAGATATAGTACTAACCTTAAAAACGTGCGGACCAGATGCATACAAAAATTTTTTGCTTAGTTTGCGACAATCGGGACATGAAATTCTAGCTGGTTATATGGAATTCAGTTTGGATGAGTAGTAGTTATTCTGCAGATAATATGGAATTCAGTAAGGATGAGTAATAGTAGTAGTTTGGTTAGTACTATTGAGAAATCAGTTGTCACTCCCTCCTCTTTACCCTCTGACGCGAAAGTCTACTCTATCCCCACTCTATCATTCAGATGATGACGTCATCCTAAAGGTCATTACCATAATTCGATGACTTCATAATGACGTCATCGTCTGAATGACAGAGTGGGGATAGACCAGAGGTTGGTGCCAGAGGGTGGTAAGAGGGGGTTATAACCTTGAGATCCAATGACTTCATAATGACGTCATCGTCTGAATGAGAGAGTGGGGATAGACCGGGGGTTGGCACCAGAGGGGGGTGAGGGGGTTATAGTCTGCCTCTCCATAGTGGTAACCTTACTAACTAATATAAACTTGGTGTAGAAAATAAAAACAGGGCTATACATTTTAAAACAAATTTTCAAAAACACCCGGATTTCTATACGAGTTGTTCCTAAAGTTGTTTTTAAGTTGCGGAATCAATAAATTATTGGTATAAATTGAATTGGTAGATGTATACGAAGTCAGTACGACTGGGTTTTTTTTCTCCAGAAGACGAATTCGGGGTTGAAATCCAGAAGTAGATAGCGCACACTTTGGCGAATGTGGAGTGGGGGGTCCGCCATGCCTGGTACTTTGGCGAATGTGGAGTGGGGGGTCCACCATGCTTGGTACTTTGGCGAATTTGGAGTGGGGGGTCTGCTGTGGTACGTTCTTTGGCGAATTTGGAGTGGAGGTTCGATATAGATGGTACTATGGGAAATTTGAAGTGGAGGTTCGCCATGGATGGTACTATGGGAAATTTGGAGTGAGGGTTGAGACTTAGAAAATAAGTAGAGCGTCTTATGTCTAATATAACTTTTTAGTAAGAAATTTTTATTATAAAAATTAATTATTTTGAAATATCACGAATGAAAATTATTTTACACCAGTAACGTATAAAAGTGAATTAAACAAGAAATTCGCCTAACTTAACTTTTTTAGTAAGAAAATTTCATTATAAAAATTAATTATTTTTAAACATCAAAAATAAAAATTATTTTGTACCAGTATTGTATGAAAGTGCCTTAAATAAGAAATTTTGAATATAAAAATTAAATTATTTCTGAGAATCGTAATTGAAAATTATTTTATACCAATGATGTATGGAAATAAATTTCAAAAATGTTGTTAATTCTGATATATTTAAATGAGGATTTAAATTTAAATATTATTTATAATAATGGTAATTATAATTATTATTAATCATGATGATTAAATAATTAAAATTAAAATTAAGAAATTAAAAAATAAAATAATAATAATAATAATGATGATAAATAAATAATAATAATAAATAATAATGTCTCGGTAAATGTTCTTTGATAAAATATTTATACACCGTTACTATTGGAAAATTTTACAAAAATATGACTGAAATTAAACATTATTCTAACAGTTATAACAAAAGGAAAATTTGAAAATGGATCTTAAACCATAATATTTTAAGCAAACACATTAACAAAATGAATAATAAGTAACCATTTTTACGTCTTTGATAAGTTAGTACAAAGATTCGCTCACATTATTTTCTACATGGAAAGAAATTTTTACTGTTTCAACTTAGTTTTTCTTTCAAAATTCAAAATGCATCTGCTTTCACCCATATTATCCCCCAAAAATGTTCAAATAAAAAACAATGTAAACGATCTCCCAAAATTCAATACCTAGAAACTGACCAATTATTTCAAGTATAATTATTCTAAAAAAAAAAGTTCTGCATAAAAAAAAAAAAATAATTGTTCGTCATAGATCCTAAAATTGTATCTAGTTTTTATAACAATGATACTCCAATTGGATATCAACGAAGCGCAAGCTTATCGAGAAAAAATGTATTTAAACAATATTTTAAAGTATGTATGGGTTAAAACTTTTAAATAAAATTAATTCTTCTTATTGTCCATCAAAAGTTACGAAGTTCGTAAAGCATACCTTTCTGTGTAGAAAAATTTTTTCAACAAAAATTACTTTTATAACTTTTAGCTCAAATAAAACATAATGTTTCCAAAAAATTTTCCGAGCTAAAATGGTTTTCAGGAGAGGTATTTACTACACACATGAACTTTTGTTCCACTAGTTATAATATTTTACATACATTTTCTATCATTTTACAGAAAATTTTGAAATAAAAAATTGAAATATAAATTTTGAATTTAATAAGAAGGCCTCTCCATATATCAAGAAAAAATTTGAATCAAAAACAGTAAAAGCAATATTTTTAAACTTGCTACACAAAAAAAGTAACAAAAAAAAACAATTCTGCTTGAACATTACCGCTAAAAGTAATTTTTGTGATACACATACACTTTTACAAATTTCTTTAATACTATTTTTCTTCTATGCAGATACAATTTTCAAATTGAAATTAGTCTTATAAATTGTATGTATCTTTATTCACTCTTTAATCTCATCATCATTTATTATCATATAAAAAAGATTGTTTACTGAAAACAAATAAATAAATCGATAATGTATCTGTGTTATTTGGAGAAAATTTCCCTAAATGAAATTTATTCTTAAAAATTTTACATTACTGTTGTCGTTATTAGGAATTATTTTTGCTTTTAATATGAAATGCATAACTTTCGAAAAATATCAATAAAAAATAGTAGGAATATCACATCTCAGCTAGATGAATATTACGTATGAAGGATGGTAATAAAAAAACGTTTCAGAATTCCATGCAAATTTGAAAATATAGCCTGAAAAAAAAATATTTTGAAGGAAATAATTCTTTTGCCCATTAACCAAATTAGTATACTGTCGCTTCGGCATGTGAAACATTTTATATTCATTGAAAGAGTCATTTAACTCAGACGGCTTATCCAATTTTTTTCAACTTGAAGAATGATATTATATACTAAACTATGAATAAAGTAATAAGAATAACGGTAGGAAGTATTTGGAAAATAGAGAAAAATTTTAATTAAGGTCGGACAAAAATCTATTTTATCATGCATAATTTTATGCAAAATGAGAATGAAAAAGATGCAGAATGAAAAAAAGGACCTCTGACCAACCTCTCACTTTTTCCTTTGTCCTTATTTTTTATACTACCAGGGAGAACCAACATGTGTTTATTTTTCCTATTTGCGAAAATGTGATAATCAAAATAAATTGGTTTTGAAGCACCCACGACAAAAATGTATATCACAAAGAATTATATACAGAAAACCGAACTTCCCAATACACTCTCTTAAAATGAAGTAGTAAAATCTCACTGGTGGAAACAGCCAGAAGTATGTCACGGGCAATCAGTGAGATTTCACTGGTTTACTCAGTGGAATTCCGTAACTCGTTCTACCAGTGAGGTTCACTGATTACTCAGAGTTAGTAGTCATCTGGTCGTACGCGTAGTCGATGTCACTCGTTGCCACTCGAGAAATGCAAAGATCAGACCGACGACATACGCGTACCAGACGACCGGAGGTTCATGTTTCGGGCGCGTGGAGCGCTGTATCACTGGTTGAATCTATCGTTTGGCGTCACTGGTATATTCAGTAACGTTGTTTTAGTTTAATCACATACTGAGGTTCACCCAATCAAAGGCGCAGAATCCCATGCTTCACCAGTAATAATTAAAAATACTGATTCAACCATTGACAATTTCACTGGTTTGTCAAATGAGAGAGTTCAGTAGGCGTTCGGTTTGTCATAAGATAATATCGATGTGTCAGAAAATTCGCTCTCTCAATCGCCGAATCAGTGAAACCATCATTGTTTGAAAAAGTATTCTTCTTTGTTACTGGGAAACCAGTGAGATCCCGGAGGTCCACTGGTGATCAAGTAGGAGACATGGAGAAAATCAGAGAATATTTTCACTAAACCTTTGAGACATCTAGCAGAAATTAATCCCCCCCCCCTCCTACTATCACCCTTTTGGTATCCAGCTTAATTCTTAAATTTCGTAACATAGAAATGAAAATAAAATCGTGCATTTATAAAGTTATCAGGTCACAGAACCATGAGTGATGATATGGAACGTATTTTCAGGACGTTCCTGACACTAAATTTTGCTGTCGAGTATTTTCAGTGTCGATAGCCTAAATATTTTCAGTAAACTAAACTAGTGATGTAGTCATAAAAAAGTACCTTCTCAATCCCGTCCGCGGCGCCATATTCGCCAGAACAAAGGCAAAACTCCTGTACAATAGTTTGATCAAATCATTTTAATGTTACTTATCATTTCAACTAAACATTTCGCGTAAACATTTTTAAGGATATATTTTAATTTCCCAGTGAAAAAACCAATTGGGATGAATTGAGAATAATTCGCCAGGAGCCCCCGTGAAGCTTGCTTTGCGACAGTCACGAATTGGACATGGTGGTGAATTCGTGTAAATTCGTCAACTATCCTATTCGCCCGAATTCAGCGGAAAATTTTTAGGGGGTCTAATTCATTTGTATGCGTCAGCACGAATTATTTTCAGTGTCCGCCAATTCATTTTGATTTGCGAGATTTTAAGTCAAGCCCCAATTCACCAGAATTCTCCAACGCGAATACAGTTAAAGACTTGCCTATTCAATCGAATTCGTAAGCTATAACCAACGGGCTCGGTATGAAGGATCCGTTGTAAATAAATATCAATGAGTCCCGTACCTCAGTGGTCACCCTCTGGACTTTATACACTTGAGATCGTTGGTTCGAGTCTCGAGGCATGCAATTTTTATTATTTTTTTGCGAAATGACCTCGACCACGAATTAAGGCGAATTGACACGCATTCAATTCGCTCTGGCTCAATTTGTTTCAACGAATCAGAAAGCAGAATTCGGGCGAATTTAAACATGTTAATTCACCGTAATACTCCCGAATCAGTTTTTTTTACCGGGTTAACCTTGAATTCTCGTCGAAAAGGCGTTCTGCAGCGATATACCTTTTTCTAAGTGTAACATATATAGGCGAAGGACATCGAATTTTCTAGAAGCTGATACACATATGATATTTCGTGAAGGTATCGAGAGACATCATGATTTTCTATGCACCTCTAGATTAATCAGACGCTGTACAGTACGTGTTTTTGTGATAACTTTTCGGCTTATTGGAAAAGCTTGCTTAATTGACACTACAGACAAAGAGTCAATTAAAATATCTGTTAAAAGAACGGTAGTTGGTTTGATAATGCCTTCCAATGA
>CAKNXH010064143.1:148421-189693 GCA_932178445.1 Andricus quercusramuli
TCATTGGAAGGCATTATCAAACCAACTACCGTTCTTTTAACAGATATTTTAATTGACTCTTTGTCTGTAGTGTCAATTAAGCAAGCTTTTCCAATAAGCCGAAAAGTTATCACAAAGACACGTACTGTACAGCGTCTGGTTAATCTAGAGGTGCATAGAAAATCATGATGTCTCTCGATACCTTCACGAAATATCATATGTGTATCAGCTTCTAGAAAATTCGATGCCCTTCGCCTATACATGTTACACTTAGAAAAAGATATATCGCTGCAGAACGCCTTTTCGACGTGAATTCAAGGTCAACCCAGTAGAAAAAAACTGATTCGGGAGTATTACGGTGAATTAACATGTTTAAATTCGCCCGAATTCTGCTTTCTGATTCGTTGAAACAAATTGAGCCAGAGCGAATTGAATGCGTGTCGAGGTCATTTCGCAAAAAAATAATAAAAATTGCATGCCTCGAGACTCGAACCAACGATCTCAAGTGTATAAAGTCCAGAGGGTGACCACTGAGGTACGGGACTCATTGATATTTATTCACAACGGATCCTTCATACCGAGCCCGTTGGTTATAGCTTACGAATTCGATTGAATAGGCAAGTCTTTAACTGTATTCACGTTGGCGAATTCTGGCGAATTGGGGCTTGACTTAAAATCTCGCAAATCAAAATGAATTGGCGGACACTGAAAATAATTCGTGCTGACGCATTCAAATGAATTAGACCCTCTAAAAATTTTCCGCTGAATTCAGGCGAATAGGATAGTTGACTAATTTACACGAATTCACCACCATGTCCAATTCGTGATTGTCGCAAAGCAAGATTCACGGGGGCTCCTGGCGAATTATTCTCACTTCATCCCAATTGGTTTTTTTACTGGGAAATTGAAATATATCCTTAAAAATGTTAACGCAAAATGTTTAGTTGAAATGATAAGTAACCTTAAAATGATTTGATCAAACTATTGTACAGGAGTTTTCCTTTGTTCTGGCGAATATGGCGCCGCGGACGGGATTGAGAAGGTACTTTTTGATGACTACATCACTAGTTTAGTTTACTGAAAATATTTCCTTATTTTCTCTATGTCTACTACTTATTCACTAGTAAATCTCTGGAATTTCATATTTGTATCTCAGTAATAAATCAAAGCACTGCTTTAAAAAATGTCGATTCCACTGGTTCAGTGATCAGGAGAGCGGATTCCCTGTCTCATCGACATTCAAAAATGTCGGTGAATTAAAAATTGGTTGACGCCCCACAGTATTTCAAAGAAAAAATGATAATTATATGGTACGATGTTAGAATTTAGTAAAAAATGATGAATACTGAACACACAGCCAAAACTATATTTTTAGGCTATCGACACTGAAAATACTCGACAGCAAAATTTAGTGTCAGGAACGTCCTGAAAATACGTTCCATATCATCACTCATGGTTCTGTGACCTGATAACTTTATAAATGCACGATTTTATTTCCATTTCTATGTTACGAAATTTAAGTATTAAGCTGGATACCAAAAGGGTGATAGTAGGAAGGGGGGGGGGGGATTAATTTCTGCTATATGTCTCAAAGGTTCAGTGAAAATATTCTCTGATTTTCTCCATGTCTCCTATGTGATCACCAGTGGACCTCCGGGATCTCACTGGTTACCCAGTAACAAAGAAGAATACTTTTTCAAACAATGATGGTTTCACTGATTCGGCGATTGAGAGAGCAAATTTTCTGACACATCGATATTCCCTTATGACAAACCGAACGCCTACTGAAGTCTCTCATTTGACAAACATATTTAACCAATTGTTGTGTTAGCCATGTAAATGAATATCGTAATTGAATATTGTACATACTTTTATCGTAGTTGAGTCGTTTTCAGGGTATCAGTAGCTAATACTTTATTTGATACCATTTGGAATTTGTTGAAACTCCTAGTGTTTTTCAGAAAAAAATCAAAATTACATGGTACAAAGTTAGAATTTAGTAGAAAATGACGAATACTGAACACCCATCGAAAGTGTCAATTGCGAACCTGACGAATCTGCACAGAAACTTGTCAATGCTCTCTCAAACTGAACCAGTGAAATTGTCAATGGTTGAATCAGTATTTTTAATTATTACTGGTGAAGCATGGGATTTTCCGTCTTTGATTGGGTGAACCACAGTATGTGATTCAACTAAAACAACGTTACTGAATATACCAGTGACGCCAAATGATAGATTCAACCAGTGATATAGCGCTCCACGCGCCCAAGACATGAACCTCCGGTCGTCTGGTACGCGTATGTCGTCGGTCTGATCTTTGCATTTCTCGAGTGGCAACGAGTGACATCGACTACGTGTACGACCAGATGACTACTAACTCTGAGTAATCAGTGAACCTCACTGGTAGAACCAGTTACGGAATTCCACTAAGTAAACCAGTGAAATCTCACTGATTGCCCGTGACATACTTCTGGCTGTTTCCACCAGTGAGTTTTTGCTACTTCATTTTAAGAGAGTGTATTTGGAAGTTCGGTTTTCTGTATATAATTCTTTGTGATATACATTTTTGTCGTGGGTGCTTCAAAACCAATTTATTTTGATTATCACATTTTCACAAATAGGAAAAATAAACACATGTTGGTTCTCCCTGGTAGTATAAAAAAGGACAGAGGAAAAAGTGAGAGGTTGGTTTTGGGTGGCTTTTTTTCTTTTTCGGCCTCTTCTTTAATTTGGTTATTTTTGTCTCTAATGAGCCGAAAAGTGAGGTAGTTCAGAGGTCCTTTTTTTTATTCTGAATCTTTTTCATTCTCATTTTGCATAAAATTATTCATGATAAAATAGATTTTTGTCCGACCTTAATTAAAATTTTTTTCTATTTTTCAAATACTTCCTACCGTTATTCTTATTACTTTATTCATAGTTTAGTATAAAATATTATTCTTCAATTTGAAAAAAATTGGATAAGCCGTCTGAGTTAAATGACTCTTTCAATAAATATAAAATGTTTCACATGCCGAAGCGACAGTATACTAATTTCGTTAATGGGCAAAAGAATTATATTTTTTTTTAAGGCTATATTTTCAAATTCGCATGGAATTCTGAAACGTTTTTTTTATTACCCTCACATCCTTCATACGTAATATTCATCTAGCTGAGATGTGATATTCCTACTATTTTTTATTGTAATTTTTCGAAAGTTATGCATTTTATATTAAAAGCAAAAATAATTCCTAATAACGACAACAGTAATGTAAAATTTTCAAGAATAAATTTCATTCAGAGAAATTTTCTCCAAATAAGACAGATACATTATCGATTTATTTATTTGTTTTCAGTAAACAATCTTTTTTATATAATAATAAATGATGATGAGATTAAACAGTGAATAAAGATACATACAATTTATAAGACTAATTTCAATTTGAAAATTGTATCTGCTGTAACGTGACGATTTTGTTTAACCAATTAGAAACAAAACTCTTACTTGATCCAATGTCTAACTTGGCCACACGTTATTCCCATTTGTTTTCTTGAGGCTAAGATGTATTTTTGGAGAGATTTATCTGCGATAAACCATATGCACTTAACTACTTGTATAATTAGGTTTAGTTGTATTTGGGAGATTTATCTGTAATGTTTTAATATCTTCTAATATCGGCACTTGACTACTTGTATAATTAGGTTTAGTTGTATTTTGAGAGATTTATCTGTGATGTTTTAATATCTTTATTCTCTTCATTATCTTTTATTGTAAAATTATTTATTAGTGAAAGGAGAGGGTAGGAGAGAGAGAGGGCGGATATTTGTTTTGCCTTGAGTTTCGCTCTTTCAAATGCTTGGAGGACGATATTTCGTGTCGTGTTTTGACAGTTTTCTAATCTATTATGAGGAATTCCAACTACACTCTGTGTTATCTCAACATTTCCTAACTCGTCTCACGTTCTGGCGGATTCACTCTACAATCTTACCACTCTTACCACTCGAGTGATACAATGCTCAACAATAAAGGCGCCAGGTGGCGCGGCGATGTCCTCCTCAGCGAATTTCATTTGAGAAAATGAAAAGGACGACGCTTTCCCTGGGCGGGAAGTAAAGCTCAGATTTTGTGTGGCCATATTGGAGTACGGAAGCATTTTCGCAAAGTTTGGAATTTGGATAAACCCGTTGGTTGAGGATTAAGGAGAAGTTTTAATTGAGATTGAGTGTAACTCAGGTAACAATTATGAATCTTTAATCTCTTCCTTGCCCGTTCTCTCTTTAATGTTTAGTGTAAAGATGTTAGATTTAAATTTTGAGTAATTATTCGGAGTTTTGATTGATTGTTTCAGTCCTTAATATGAGGCATTCAACCGGTTATTTAAAATTTTAAATATGATAGAATTTAGTCTTTGCCGTAGATTTAAGTCGTCTTTGCCATCTTATATTCCTTTTGATTATTAAAAATAAAAATGTTCTTAGTTCATACCAACGCACTTGATTTGACCTTGCTTGGAGGTCGCCCCCTCGAACTTCCTCTCCCATAGAGCTAGCCATTTTAAATTTACAACTGGATCATTTGATCAATTTTACCAGTTTTAATCTTTTTTTTTACTTCGGATTGTACTACCGGTGGCGTCTCCACAGGCGCCTGGCGCCAAGCACTTGACACTGGTCAAGTCTATATTACAAAATGAATTTCAGGTCATCGAAATTTTATCGTCTGGGCTGCCATTTGTGAAGGTAGGTCATTTTTCCACCTAGTAATAAAATACTTGTCACAAATGGCGCTCAACGTGGGGCCATATCTCTGAGCAAGGAGGAGAAAATGACATTTTTGGTGTGAACTTTAACAGTTTTTTTTTACTTAATTTCGTCCGATCTGATTCCCGATTATTTCCTCGTATTGTGCTCCACGCTGTGTCACGTCAGTGCTGTATAGTGCGTGTAAGAAACCGGTGTCCATGTTGAGAAAGTGACAGGTGACGGTAGGAAATTTTAAGAATTTATGAAAGTTTCAATCATTCTGACTGGAATTGATTATTTCTTTCATTAAAATTATTTTTTTTGTACATGGGTTAACCCAATTAATTTTAATTGATTTATTTTAACATATTTAAAAAAAAAAGAAAAAAAAACTTCTCAACATGTTACACTCTAATTCGAGTAGCATCGGGGCGTCCTATCGTGAACTTTCGGTTTGAAACGGTTGGGTGAAAACTGACCGGTAACTTTCGAAAAAGAAAATATTTCTTTTGTTGCTTCTTTATGGTTATGTATTGGAAATTTTACAAATGTTACCCTCAACTATCTCCAATTGATAGTCAACTTTTGAGTTTTAAAATTTTTACAAAAGATTTTATGTGGTGTTATCTCGTTGTATTTTACTCTCTATAAAAGTTCGGTGACAATCTAGAGGATCTGACCGTTGATTCGTCGGAAACTTTCGGTAATTTTTGGAAATGGTTCGTAAATTTTCCAATGCGCAGGTAATTCCTCCTTTCGGGGAATATTCTCATTTTTAAACAGAATTTTTCGAGGACTAAATTGAAATGTTCTTTTTAAAAAAAAATGAATAAAATAAATAAATAAAATGTTGTTAGGGTTTACTTTAGTTTTTAACCATTATCGAAGGGAAGGAGTTCCTATTGAACCTGCTTGACCTGTTTTGCCTGTTTTGGTTTATTATTAGCTCGTTATGGTTAATTAATTATGGTTTGAACTTTTTAATTGTTTATTTATATTTATTGAAATATTGAGAATGATAGAAAAAAAAATTCTCTTGTTTAGTATTGTAAGTCTTAGTTGCCGTATTACGTTTCAGTCGGGTGAATTTCTGCACTTGCGTTTTAGCACTATAACCATTAGTGTAAAATTATTCTTTTTTTTTTAATCCTAACAGGATGGAGGACTCTAATTTTGAACTTTCCCGAGTCTGGACTGATACAACAGACCGGGTTATTGCTTGGGTGAGTGGTCTATCGAAGGCCGAGGTTGAGAATGTTCTCTTGAATTTTGGGTTAAGTACTGAAGGGAATGCGGATGAACGTGCTTACCGCATAATCCGCTATAATCTCAAATCAGAAGGTCAGAATGTTAGTTGGGACCAACATGATTGGTCGGTAGCGCTCCGTAGTTCACAAATAGGTGTATCTCACAGTGGATTGGTAAATATTATGGATACCCCAGTAACTTACAGTCTCGATGACGATGGTACACTAATGGGGGCGCCCCGGTCATCTGATGCCAGAGTTCCACCTAGAACTGGGTCCGTGACAATCCAGAGACCTAGTTTATTTACGCTCCTGACCCAAAACACCCCGTACGTAAATTTTGCTGAACCCTTGGTTAGTAGTGGTTTTTCGCCTATATGGAACTCTGCAGGAATCCCACAGATCTCTGTCAGCAGATCAACTTTTCATCCCTCACAATTCACTAGTATTGATACTAGGGCGGGCATTACGACTGGTTTCCTTCCAAGTGATAACCCCACGCAGAGCCTGAACTCACATAGTTTGATCGATTTAGACCCACCTAACCTAAGAGCAAATAGCCCTTCACCTTCCTCGGTTAGTTCGTATCATACCTTACTGTCCGAACAACGAAATCTTGTGGAGAACCCTACAAATCGTCCAACTCCACTTATTAATTCTACTATTGTTGGCGAACGCATGTGTTATCCCGAAACAACCAGACAACCCTGTCAATTTAATGTTTTCAATGCTTCCACCCATCCCACGTTTGTCTTTAACCATTCAACTGATCGCGCTCCAAATGTTTTGGATGTGGTCCGTAAATGGAATCTTTCTTTTAGTGGTGTGAGGGCTAGTAGTGCGGAAGAATTCTTGAAAAGGGTGGGTGAATGTCGTTTGGGTAGCGGCTTGACTGACAGCCAATTGCTCGCAGCAATGCCTAGTCTCCTTACACACGGTGCCTTAACGTGGTTCAGGTTGTGTCGGGATGAAAATAAATGCTCAGATTGGGACAATTTCGTCAGACAATTTAGACGAAGGTATGGGGGAGTTAATTTCCAACTTAAGCTTAAAGAGGAGGTAAGAAGAAGGACCCAGGGACCAGATGAACCCATTTCAGATTATTTGCAAAATATCAGGTCGTTGCTTAAGTTCTTTCAACCACCAATTTGCATGTTAGAGCAACTTGAGCAGGCTTATTCAAATCTACACCCCCGGTATCGACATGCCATATCCCGTAGTGATTTCACAGATTTCGAACAGCTCGAAATGAGAGGGGAACTCTTCGAATCAGCTAATGGTATGGATAATTATTATATACCACCCCCTTCTGCAAATGGTAGTTTATTACCTGAATTTGCTTATGTAACTAAACAACCAACAGTTAAATCAGTTGCTGCAGTCACAGGCGAACCGATGGCTGCCCTCCCTGGTCCAAATACCCAATCATCTAACAACTCTCTTGAACTTCCAAATTCTCAAGGAAGTAATAACCCCAAAAATCGTAACCGGAACCGTAATAAACAGAAAGAAGAACAAGTCCCTCATCAAAATCCAGATGTCAGTATTTGTACACTGAAGAATTTTTCTTCGGGGTTGCCATGGTATTACCCCCCACCAATTGTCGGTGGGATGTCTTTGGGGGATCCCCTTAATTTTTGCCGTCATTTCCCACCCCCACCCCTGTTTACAAACACGTTAGATTATAACACTCCTGGCAATACTCTTGCAGGACTTCAGAGTTCTTCATCTGTTCCAGCGGCCTCCCAATGTCAGGGTCACTCAAATTCTCAGTCTCAAGTATCTGCAACTGCTGCCGTAGGTCCAGCACAAAAGGCTGCTAGGCGACCCGGGTGCTGGAATTGTGGCGAAACCGGACATTTCTTTAGGGTTTGTAACAAACCGGAAGTTATGTTTTGCCACGTCTGCAGTAAACCGAATATAACCACAGCTACTTGTTGTAGAAATTATCCTTTGAACCAGGGAAACAAGTGAGGGTAGACAATGAATGGATCCGCCTGTCCTCCTTATTCAAAAGGATCCCTACTTGTTGCTGTATTAATAATAAGTATCGTGAGCAAATTTGTGCTTTATTTCGTGACAGGCGATTGCATGTCATAGTATTTACAGATGGTCATAAGTTAAAAGGGCTATTTGACCCTGTCTCTTGCTGTAGCTATATAGGTAAACGAGCGATGGGAAAATTTAGTATGATAATCGACGGATTATCAAATAGTTCGTCCTCAGGGGTTGTTTATCCAAATGGAGTAACTGAGAAAGTACTAGGGACGGCTATTATGTCAGTGCAGTTTTTAGGTTATAAGCATAGAATGCCAATTCGTTTCGCTCCAACTTTCGACTGCGAAGTCATTTTAGGTCATGACTTTGCGGAGGTTTTTGACTTTGAGGTTAAATACAAAAAGAGGATTTGGAGAATTGAAGATGGGTTCTGGCACTCTTATGAAGGAGATAGGATTAGTTTAGGTTTAGAAGATGAGAAGTCAGAAGTTGTGTTAGAACAGAATGGTTTTCAGCTAATCGATAAGGACAATAACTTCGTAAGGTCAAGGTTTAGTCAATTGCAGGATAATAAGATTAGTAATGTAATTTTTGATAGTTTGCCCTCCCAATGTAGTAAGAGTGCGCAACTAAGTTCAGATCCTTTGCCGAGTTATTGCTACGCCAATAATGACTTAGCTCAGGCCCAACTTAAGTGTGAGGGTCTCAGAGAATTATTACCTCTTCAAGCGGGAATTTAAAAAAAAACACCTGGACGAAAAGATTCCTCCAATGCGAGAAAAATTACCTGCCACTCATTTAGCGTCGCATGTGATTGATGTCCAGGATCATCCTCCCGTTGAACAGAATTATCGGAGATATTCTCCTAAGGTGTTAGAGGCACTTAGGAGTTCTAGGGAAAAATTGGAAAAGGAAGATTTGATCGAACCCTCGGAAAGTGGGTGGTGTAATCCGGTGGTGATGGCTAAAAAGTCTGATAATGAATCTCAGTCAGGCTTTTTACCAGATTCCGTTGTCGGCCGAAAGTAAGGAGTTTACTGCTTTTGCTGTTCCGGGAGTGGGGTTATATCAATATACCAGAATGCCTTTCGGTTTGCCAAACTCCCCGGCCACCTTCCAACGTCTGCTAGACCGACTGATCACACCTGAGTTCGAACCTCATGTGTTTGCTTACCTTGATGATATCATTGTGTTCACTGAATCTTTTGAGGAGCACATGGTCTGGTTGGAAAGAATTCTGGATGTGATAGTCAAAGCTGGGCTTACCATAAATCGGCAAAAGAGCGGGTTTTGTTGTGAAGAGGTTAAGTACCTTGGATACATGGTCAACCAGTCTGGCTTTCATGCAGACCCCGAGAAGGTGGAACCAGTCACCAATTATCCGGTCCCTAATACCTTGAAAAAACTCCGACGTTTCCTGGGAATGGTCTCGTGGTATCGGAGGTTCATCAAGGACTTTGCCAGTATAGCAGAACCTTTATTTCGTCTACTAAAGAAAAGTCGTAAGTTTGTATGGGGCGAAGAGCAACGGAAGTCTTTCGAGACGTTAAAGGTTGCTTTGACTTCTGCTCCAACATTAGCACGACCAGACTTTGATTTACCCTTTACTCTTCAGACCGATGCGAGTAGTACTGGCTTGGGGGCCGTTCTGACACAGTTTATGGATGGTGCTGAGCAAGTCATTGCTTACGCCAGCCGAACAATGGCTGCTTCTGAGAGGAACTTCACGGTCACTGAGCAAGAGTGTCTGGCCGTGATCTGGGCGGTTAGGAAGTTCCGTCCATATCTTGAGGGTTATCCCTTTGAAGTGATTACGGACCACAGTAGCCTCCTCTGGTTGTACAACTTGAAGGACCCAACTGGTAGGTTGGGAAGGTGGGCTACCGAGTTACTAGGGAATCAGATAACCATCAAGCATAGGAAAGGCGCCTTACATCATGTCCCGGATGCTCTCTCTCGGATGTACGAGACCGAGGTCGAAGCAGTTAGTGCTGTTTCGGAAACAAAGGATCCTTGGTACCTCAGGAAGGTTAAGAAGGTCCAAGAATTGCCGACGCATTTCCCAGACTGGAAGGTGGAGGGTGGACGTCTGCATTGCCATCGTCCAAACCCTCTCGTGGATCCACTGCTACCAGATTTGGAAGTCTGGAAATTGGTTCTACCTACAGAGTTGAGGAATAAGGCTTTACAGGATGCGCATGATGCGGTTACCTCTGGTCATCTTGGTGTTGAAAAAACTCATGTTCGCATACCTCTATTGTATTATTGGCCAGGTATGTTCAGAGATGTGGTTGCTTACGTTCGATCATGTCCCACCTGCCAAAAACTCAAGGTTGAGCAGGCTGGCCCCGTGGGACTAATGGGTAAACGTGTCATCGAACAATCATGGCTAATCGTAGCAGCAGACATAATGGGTCCATTCCCACCTAGTCGTGCGAATTATCGCTACTTACTGATATTCCAAGACATGTTTACAAAGTGGATAGGGTGTGTTCCTTTGAGACAAGCTAATGGTACCAATGTTCTGAAGGCTTTTGAGGATTGTGTGGTTTTTAGGTGGGGAACCCCTGAACTTTTGTTCACAGATAATGGTACTGAGTTTGTCAATAGACTTATTTCAAAGGCCGCCAATCAGTTTGGTATTCGACATTCCACTACTCCCCCGTACCATGCGCAGGCGAATCCGGTGGAGCGGGTGAACAGTAGTGTGCAGCGAAAAAATAAAAAGTCCGCTTTTCGAAACAGCCGACTGCGGAAAAGTTGTGGACCGACGTACCTAAGAACATATTGAAATTTCAGCCAGATCGAATGATATCTTCTGCTTCCGAAAACTCCTCAAAAATGTGAAATTTTGACGAAAAATTGCATTTTTTGCTAAAAATTGTTAAGTGGTTATAAAACTTATAAACAATATGTATAAGTAAATTTTTATGTTAAACAATGTTTTTCGTGGTAAAAATATCTGTATGTTACGTTTGGGCAAGTCTAGTATGCTATATTTAATGTGTTGCCCAGCCCAAATGAGACCATATTATAAGCTAAGAAAGGATTTTACCATTTTCATTAGTCATTTCTAGTATTACATTTGTACAGCTCTCGGCTCACAGAACTCGAAGATTCAGTGACTCAGAACTCACCACGTGAAGGTGGCTGTACTCGGAGTTCCTCCCACACCATGCACCCAACCTACCACCCATGAGCATAGTGTGAGTTAACAATTGATAATACGGATTCTCAAAACAGTGAAATTTAAATGCCGTTGAATGGCACTGTAATCACATACCGTTTCGGTATCACGAGTACTCAGAAATATCCTGTTTAGAACCTGTATTGGTTCTCTGTATTCCAAATCGGCATTTGTGACCGCGAAGTCAATTTCGCGAGTATCAAACCATGTCGCTGTTCCTCCCCTCAGACATGAGCGGCTGCATCCCTGACTACCTGGACGCATCTTTCCACAGCTTGCGTGTGGCATGGAAGCAGGGGGTAAAGATATTTAACGACTGAGCCGGTTGTCACTATGTCAATCAAATAATCTATCGGCATGTCTGCCAACAGAGGCGGCTCAGTGATGGAGGTCCCAGTCCAAGATATCAGACCAGTATAATCAGGTGCATCAAAATTAATCTTAGAAACTCTAAATGACCTAGACCTAATGGTCCCATCTTGTATTTCAGACATTCTGTATTTTAAAATGCGAAGTTTTGCAAGCTCTCTGACATGCGGCCTCTCGTCAGAGATCATCGCAAGCAGCAAGTTTTCTGGGTGGCGAAAAAAGCCGTTTGTTTGAATCACTCTATCAACAACTTTCCTCTGGTCTTCAGGGAGAAACCGCGAGTATCGAATCAGAGACCGCACATGCCTGGCACCTTTCGTGCAAGATGGGTCGCTTTTGATTAGAAACCAAACAGGGTCATATTCTTTCATGACATAATTCACAAGTGATACCAGCTATGGGGATGGATTTGATGTCCCTACGTACATTCGAAGAATTCTGTTGGCTGTAGTCAGCCATCGCGAATGAGAAATAGGGCCTGGATCGCGTTTGGCCAGGTCCTCGGGGCAAACTCCAATTTCGACGGCACGGATCATGTCGAGGATGTATTGTTGATCGGTACTGAGATCAGTTAAAGTTAAGTTTTGAACGTTTGAGAAGATTGGTCGGAATTCAACTATGGGCGAAGAAGTGCACTTTGATAATTGCTGGCCGATGGATCCTTTATAACTTGAAGGTCCAGTAGTCTCGCCATCAAGTGACTGAAATAAGTGTCTGAGAGGCAATTCATTGCAATGAAGAAGGCAAATCAGCCACTGCAATGGGCGGTTTAATTTTTCCTCAATAAGACGAATAACTCCTCCCACGTGTCCTGTATTTGTATTAGTTCCATCTGCACCTATAGCTGAAATATTGTCAATGTCTATGTTGTCGGTCTTAGCCTCGAGAAATTCAATGAGACCCATGGAGATCGAGACGGCTTTGCTTGAAGTAGGAGTAATATGTCCTTAGTATAATGCTCCTAGCTCTCGTACAATAGTGATATGTTTCTCTTGGACACATCTGCGGTATTGTTTGTTTCCGTCTTCTACTAAGATAAGGGTTTTGTCTTTGCGCCCGTCAAAATACAACCCCAAAAAGGGTGTTTCAATACTCTCAGCAGGGATCTCTCTCATTTCTCTCATCACCCTTAAACGTTTCCACCTAACCTTATTTCTATCAATGACGTTTGTGAAATTATTCTCGGACACCAAACCAACATCCTGCAAGACAGCTGAGGCTATGGCAGCGACGGATCTGTCCGACAAGCCGTACCTATCGCTAACTAGAACTGTTTTAGAAAGAACTAAACGATTTTGAGAGGAAGAAAGTTGCTGCCCTTTTGAAGTCGATGGGGAGAAATCATCATTGTTAGCATCACTCTTGGTCAGACACTCAATACTACCATGATTGCTATTCTCATCGGCTGGCAAATCTACTTCCCTGCCTCTGGAAGTACCATCTGGCAACTTTAGAGGTCGGGCACCTTCCTGTGCTTTCCTAGCCTCCCTCTTTTGAAGAACAGCGGTTGCTTCTTTGTCAAGAGTACCGATTACCATTTTTCGGACTGTTCTCTCATCAATAAGAAACGCGTGTTCTCTCTGTGGAACTTTTCTCTTTGTGGTACAAGAGCATAAAGCAAGGTCGGAACATTTGCAAGAGCATATGTCGAAAAGGCTTGTTTGCGCATGTAATTTAAAACTTTCAATAGTTTTGGCAACTTTATTGCAGCTTTGAAGTTTGCTATGTGACTTCATGGTGGTTTTATATTTTTCATGATAAGCCTTTAACATTTGTACAACTCTTTCATGCGTACCATGTGGTATTGATGCTGTTTTGTACACGGAAATAATGTCCTTGGCTCTGTTCTCAGCAATGTCATAAAACAAGGGATCTTTGTTTCTCTCTTCGGGAGCTAAACGTAGAGATGGGGAGTGACATCAAATGACGCCGACCGCTTCAGTCATCTGACCGATTTCCCGTCATCTGACTGTCTGACCGGACATTTTGGAAAAAGTGGAAATCATCTTATAAATAGTTATTGGAATGTTCTTTAATGAATGGTGTAAGATGAAAACTAATACGGAACAATTTTTTATGAAATTACAGGCTGTTAATCTCTTCAGACGGACAATTTCTTCGATTTGCGTGATTGTAGTCAAACATAACCTACAAAAATCATTCGCAATCAAGTCACAAAAGTTTATGGCAAATATGATTTGTTTCTTTCAGGAATAAATCTAATCAAATGACTGAACGCTAATTTGAATTTTACGTTGTGGCATTTTTATATTGTATTATATTGTGGATTACATTTATATCTATTATAGGGATCAATTTAGTGATAGGAAAGAAAACTGGAAACGCCAAAAATTACAGGTTGAAATAAAAGGACGGAAAGGATAATTCAATAAACCTATCTTCGGTGGTGCTGTCAAAACCATATTATGGTTTTGATTGTAGTATAAGGCTTTTATTCTTAAAGTTTTTTTTTAGTTTCAAAGTTCTCAAGAGGCTGCACAAATTCGTATAGCTTATTCTTAACAAAATAGAGATACCTGGCCTCTCAGTGTATAATAATATTTATCATTATTACACTTAATTCTGTCGTTGAAAAATCAACTGTTTTGTAGAAACTTCAACCATTTTTTTTCTTTCTTTCCTGAAAAACCTTTGCTGCTTGAAAATTCACCTCTTTTGGTAGAAAATTAACTTTGTTAACTGAAAATTTAACTATACATCTTTGTCTGAAAATTGATCGTTTTTAATTGAAAATCAACTATTAAATTTCTTATTGAGAATTCATCTTTTTTTGGTTGAAAATTTAAATACGTGGTTGAAACTCGAACTACTTTGTTAAAAATTAATTTTTTTGTTTGGAGATTCGCCACTTTAATTGAAAATTCAGCTCTTCGATTCAAAATTAATTTTCTAATACAAATTTGTCTTTTCAGTATGCAATTAATCTTATTGGTTGAAAATTCATATTTTTTATTAAAAATGTAATTATTTTGTTAAAAATTTAAAAGTTTTATGGATAAGTCATCCTTTTTGGTTGAATATTGTTCTTTTTGTGGGAAAAATATCAACTGTTAGACGTTTTGTCAATTGAATTTAAGTTGATTAAAAATTTGAAAATGTATCGGCCCGAAAATTTTGAGCTTATATGTTTAAAATAGCTTTTTGCAATCCCGAACTTTGAAGTTTTCTTTAATTTTTTAACACTTCAGTCTAATGATTTTGAATTTAAAAGCGTTTTAATTGGGATTTTCCAAAAATATAAAAATGCGTTATTTCGAGGCTCTCCAAAAACATTTTTACTACTACAAATTAAAAACTATAAAAGTAAAAGCTTCAGCTATTCAAATTTAAGCTAATGATTAATTCCTGAATTTTAAACGATGCTTTTCAATTAGAAATTCTCTCATTTCTGAAGTTTCATTGAAATCATTCTTTACACGTTTTTAATCTAACAATGCTTTGATTTTTAAGATTTTCATTCAGATGTTGTTTGATTTTGAACAAGTTATCTAAATTGTAAAGAAAAGAGAATCCTGAACTGCAATTTGAAGTGTTATGAAATTACAGTCGAGCAAGTATTTTTGAATTTTTTAAATGAAATAAAAATAATTTTGAATTTTGTTATCATGAAATTATTCTAATGTTAACCTTTTCCTACCTTGCAATTATTTAAGTATACAGGATTTTAATTTGAATTTGTACAATTATGAACAATTTAAATTCAAAACGACAGAGGTTGAACTATTAATTTTAAAGCATACGTTGTACAATTTTGAACGATTTAAATTAACCCCAAATAGTTTTGAATTTTGTTAAGATAAGATTATTCCAAACTAAATTTTATACCATATATTGGATGATAAAACTCACAGAAAATCATCGTTTTGGCTTCTTTTTTTAAAAAAGTGTACTTTTTAGTTTTCAAGATTTGAAAACTGTTCATGTTTAATAGGTTATGTTCATTAACAGCAACAAGATACGATCACTTTTTACGTCTTTATTCCTTTTTCTTCACTTTTTTTTAGAAAACAAATTTCGTTTTACTAATAGAAACGTTTTTTGTCGTTTATATCTATGATATTAATTCAATTTTTCGCGTAATAACATGATTTCCACTTTTTCCACTTGTCCGGTCAGGTGACAGTCAGATTACCGGAAATCGGTCATCTGACGGTCACTCCCCATCTCTAGCTAAACGTTGTCTTTCGAAAGCACAGCCTTCGAAAACATCTTCGTACGTGGGAATTTAACAAGAAGACAGTTCTTTTGGACCACAAAACGTGGGGCAGTTGAACGGCGAACGACTTTCAAACTTCGACGAAGTTGCCATTGCAACTATGAATAAATGCAGAGATGCGAAGGAAATTACACCTGGCATCATTTAGCAACACCAGATTGAACAGAAGTATGAAAGAGAAAGATACAGCAACAAGAATATGACAGATGCGCCAAATGAAAAATTTCAGGAACAAAACGTGTACTCTAAACCCAATTTAAACAAATGAGACAGAATACACTAGGAAGACAACGTGGTCTAACAAAATGACTATTACATAGAAGAACAACGATAGCCGCTAAACTCCGCAAAGGCAGCGAATATCACAAACGAAAAAGGTTGCCACCCGCTACCCTACATAAAGCTTTGTGCTCTAGCTTTGTCCTGACAGGTTTCAAAGTGTCTCAACACAACCAACGCACGCAACGAATGAAGCCGCCGGACCGGCGCCGCGGCGTGGCAGCAAGGAGTGGGAGTGGGGAGGGGGCAGCAAGGACTGGGAAGGATGAGTTTAAGCGGCGTAGGGATAAAGTGTTAGTCTTACTAAATAGACAACAAATCGTAATCGTGAATATCTTTACCAAAACAGATTGTCGTTCTCCGAAAAGTCTCCTGTCTGTTGCTCCACTGTTGCTTGTCTTGTTGTTCCACTCTTGCCAGGTACGTGTTTTACAGTCTTCACATTTACATTTACACTTAACATTTTTTAGCAAAAAGTGCAATTTTTCGTTAAAATTTCACATTTTTGAGGAGTTTTCGGAGGCAGAAGATATTATTCGATCGGGCTGAAATTTTAATATGTTCTTGGGTACGTCGGTCCACAACTTTTCCGCACTCGGCTGTTTCGAAAAGCCGACTTTTTATTTTTTCGCTCCACCCTAGTGAACAGGGTGATTAAGACTATGATGGCTTCTTTTGTAGAAAGCGACCACCGAGATTGGGATAAACATATTTCAGATCTCTGGTTTGCCTACAATACAGCCGTGCATGGTTCAACTCGTGTCTCACCAGCCCTCTTGAATTTTGGAAGAGAGCCAAGGTTGGCTAGTTCCCTGAAAAGAAAAGTTGAGGGAATCCCTGAAATTATACCATTAGCCGTTGAGGAATGGGAGGATAGAACTAGAAGGTTACCCGCATTGAGAGATTTAGTTGCCCACCATTTGGATGTAGCATCCGATCGTCAGGCGGAATATTATAATCGTGGGAGGCGGGATATCCGTTATCAGATAGGGGACATGGTTTGCCGTAAATCCCATGTTTTATCTTCTGCACCCGATTTTATCACCAGGAAATTAGCTCCGAAATATGAAGGCCCGTTTGAGGTTATTGAAGTTCTTTCTCCGGTTGTATATTTAATAAGGGGTACGTCTGGAATTAAAGAAAAGATTCATGTGAAAGATTTAAAACCTTACTGGTCGGTCGATAAATCCGCGATTAACAATCATCACCTTTCTCCTTTCAGCGAGAATGGAGAAGGTTGTCCCGAAATTCAGGGAATCGACGGTGGATGTCCTGAAGAAGAAGGGGGGTAGGGCACCTCATCAGAACCCCAGGGTCAAGCCAGTGATCCGGGAGTTCACGGGAACCAGGGGGCTGGAGCCTCGTTGCCTCGAGGGTCAATCGGTCCTGATCCCATTCTTCAAAGAGAAGGTGTCCGATCAGGAGATTCCGGTACTCCCCGGAGGAGGGGAAGGCCGCGAAGAAGCGCCACCGTCCGCGGTATCTATGGGGAACGTTCAGGTCCAGACAACTCAGGCAATGTCAGAGACAGAGTCCTCCGAAGTCGAGGAGAACGCCTGCGCCCTATTGCCGAGCGGGCAAGTTCCGGAGCAGGCCCAAGAAGAAGAGGAAGGCCTCCCAAGAGGACCTATCTTACCCGTAGGTCCTCCCTCTCGACAGGAACGAGAGCCGTTTGCCGCAGCAAATCGAGGGTCAACCGGGGCGATCCCCAAGGTGAGAGCAAGGAAAGTGAAGAAGGAGGCGAACTCTCTCCTATCATCAGGAGAAGCCGGAGGATCCGGGAGAGATCCAGGCAGGTTGCAGCCGCGCCGGGGCGACTCGATTGATCCCCGGTCGCGTTCAGAAACGTCCACCCTTACTGTCAGAAGGGGAAGGGGTTCTTTCGGAACAATGGGGAAAGTCACTTCCCCAAGTGGTACTTGTGTAGGGGCGAGCTCCTTGGGGCTGGCTGGCCTCACCCCTCCATGGAAAACCACTATTCCAAGTGGTATTGGAAGGGGAAGGGGTTTTGTCCGCCCTCCTGAATCATCACCCTCGCTCGTGAGGCCTTTGTCTCTGACTAGTCTTGGACGCGGTAGGGGGTTGCAACGACCTGGGAGTCAACCTTCGCCACCCATCGACCCGGTTCTCCTAGGGGTTCCACGAAAGGGAAGAGGAATCGCTCGTTCGGAGAATCCATCTCCTTCCCCCGAGGGATCTGTTACCCCAGGTGGTCTTGGGCTGAGGAGTGGGCCAATTGGGCCAATAAATTTTCCTCCCCTACCAACTGGTCCTGCCATTTCCGAGGATTTCGAGGAAAAGGTTGGCCCAAGCTGTTCTTACGAGACAAAGTTCTCGTGGAAATCCACGAAGCCATGCGGTAATGGACGTGAGGGGGGTTCTCGCCGTACAGCTGATCCTCCAACTTGTAAACCCACTACTCCAAGTGGTATGGGAGAAGGATCGGGATTTGTTCGGTCTGTGGACCCTCGCTCTCCCCTTGCGGTGCCTTTATCCCCGAGTAGTCCGGGGAATGGAGGTTATGGAGGTACTTGGACTTTTCCTGTGATTCGCCCGGCTGCGTGGGAGGTCAGGGAGGACATGTTCACTCCAGGTCCAACTGCGGTGTTTTCCCGAGAATTACTGGGTCCAAAGTTGTGCTCTCCTGCAGCAAGGCTCATTTACCGAAGAGAACAGTGGGAGCCCCTCCGCAATCCACGTGAAGTGGAATGTTTTAACTGTCACCACCCTGGTCACAATTACAATAGGTGTCCATTCAAGAAGCACGTTTTCTGTTTTGGTTGTGGCAAACCCGCGGTAAAAATTACTAGTTGCTCTAAGTGTCATCTTGGATGGCGGGAGGGGACGATTGGCCCTAGGCAGCCTTTGGGTCGAGAGCCTAGTTTTGTGCCGGCACCGTTGCCACTCGGGCCGGTGGTCCACAGCGTTACGCCTCCTACGCTCGACGTATCCCCGCAGTCTGGCGTGTCGCCCTCGATGTTCTCATCGGCTGAACCGTTCCCACTTGTGGTGCGAGCTGGGGATTTTTCGGGAAGCCGTACCCTAGTGTTTGAGGCAACATCGGACGTGCAGAGGGATAGATCTGTCTTGAATCGGGTATCGGAGGCGACCCGCGATATGGACCCGAACTCTCCCTTATTGAAGGCGTTAGCGGGTGTCATTATTGACAAAATGTGTCAGGAGACTAACTTTATACCTCGTTAGTCAATTTTGTGTATTAGTTTTAAGTTTTTCTTGCATGGGCTTGGTTGAGATTGGTTTGCAGGTATCCCGTGAAGTTAATTCCCCGCATTACCTGTCTGGGAGGGGTTTTTGTAACGTGATGATTTTGTTTAACCAATTAGAAACAAAACTCTTACCTGATCCAATCTCTAACTTGGCCACACGTTATTCCCATTTGTTTTCTTTAGGTTAAGTTGTATTTTTGGAGAGATTTATCTGCGATAAACCATATGCACTTAACTACTTGTATAATTAGGTTTAGTTGTATTTTGAGAGATTTATCTGTAATGTTTTAATATCTTCTAATATCGGCACTTGACTACTTGTATAATTAGGTTTAGTTGTATTTTGAGAGATTTATCTGTGATGTTTTAATATCTTTATTCTCTTTATTATCTTTTATTGTAAAATTATTTATTAGTGAAAGGAGAGGGTAGGAGAGAGAGAGGGCGGATATTTGTTTTGCCTAGAGTTTCACTCTTTCAAATGCTTGGAGGACGATATCTCGTGTCGTGTTTTGACACGTTCTGGCGGATTCACTCTACAATCTTACCACTCTTACCACTCGAGTGATACAAAACTCGAAATTGAAGATACCAGGTAACCCGTCAATGCCCTCGCTAACGGCTGGATTTTCTGGCGGACTCACATACTCTACGAGCAGTGTCTCTTACCACTCGAGTGATACAATGCACAACAATAAAGACGCCAGGTGGCGCGGCGATGTCCTCCTCAGCGAATTTCATTTGAGAAAATGAAAAGGACGACGCTTTCCCTGGGCGGGAAGTAAAATAATACTTGTTAACAAAATAATGACACTTTTGTGAATAATAATGTTTTTTTCGAATGACATCACTTAATATTGTAACTTATGCATGAGTGAAGAAGCATTAATAAAAAACAGTGTAACTAAAAATAAGAACCGTGATTTTTAATTCTCTGACCCGTTCCCCAGTATGGCGCCAGTCGAAATTTAAGATGTCATTCTTTCATGTTGTAACTCGCTTTTCTTGACCTCCACGGCAAAGCCTGGATTGAGGGTATTTCGATTTTCCACCGTTCGGGGGCGACAGGCCTCAGGCCCTTTTCTTGTTCTTCTATCAGGGACGCCGGGACGCTTCACCCTGAGACGTGTATACTGTACATGTACACAGCACGTGACATGGCACTTGACCGTAAACCGTGTCGCATCCCCGCACTGTCAATTTCACCTATTTCGCATGCAGCAAAGTTATTTGCTCATATATATTAAATCTTTTATTCCTTCCTTATTTCAAATACTATCGAATCTCCAAATCCAACAATAATTTCAAGTAACATTATTTCGCTTGAATAATTATTTAAGTGAAATTAAATTTGATTGATAATAATTAATAATATTAATTATTATTATTAATTATTTCATTTATTTTAATTTATTATTATTATGCATTATTATCTATTATTATTTATTTATTATCATTATTATTATTTTATTTTTTCATTTTTTAATTTTAATTTTAATTATTCAATCATTATGATTAATAATAATTATAATTATCATTATTATAAATAATATTCAAATTTAAATCATAATTTAAATATATCAGAATTAACAACATTTTTGAAATTTATTTTCAGACATCATTGGTATAAAATAATTTTCAATTACGATTCTTAGAAATAATTTAATTTTTATATTCAAAATTTCTTATTTAAGGCACTTTTATACGATACTGGTAAAAACAATTCTTATTCTTGATGTTTCAAAATAATTAATTTTTGTAATGAAATTTTCTTACTAAAAAAGTTAAGTTAGGCGAATTTCTTGTTTAATTCACTTTTATACGTTACTGGTGTAAAATAATTTTCATTCGTGATATTTCAAAATAATTAATTTTTATAATAAAAATTTCTTACTAAAAAGTTATATTAGACATAAGACGCTCTACTTATTTTCTAAGTCTCAACCCTCACTCCAAATTTCCCATAGTACCATCCATGGCGAACCTCCACTTCAAATTTCCCATAGTACTATCTATATCGAACCTCCACTCCAAATTCGCCAAAGAACGTACCACAGCAGACCCCCCACTCCAAATTCGCCAAAGTACCAAGCATGGCGGACCCCCCACTCCACATTCGCCAAAGTGTGCGCTATCTACTTCCAGAAATTGATGAAAGCAACCAGAACTTAAAAAATTCTCTTCAATCTGGAGATTATTTTTTACAAGAGCTGACATTAAAGGGGCTTTCGAGTCGCAGAATACGAATTTAGGGTCTAAAATAAACAATCCCAAAAACAGTCAAAATTTTCACAAATTTACTCAATTGCTAGATATTCATGAAAGTCAGTGCGCAGAAGTTTTCCAAGTCAGTCTACTTTTCTTCAAATATAGTGTTTATTCTGATAATCATAATGCCACTTGAAATTTCAGGTTTAAGGTGTATTGAATTAAGTCAAATAAAATAAATGAGAACGCAGAAAAGATTATTTTCACTCTAATTTTATGTGGTTGGTAGACTGTACATGGTGAAATAAGGTAGTTCTTACAGTTGCGGAAAAGTCTTATCATCATGACTCAATAGCTCCAACATGTTTTGGTCACTTTCAAATCACTGGAAATCGGTGTATACATCAATTCTTCTTTTGATCTGTCTGTAAATACTTCTATAGAAATACAAGAATTGATTGAATTAAAAAATATTCATATCTTTAATCAACAACATATTTTACTTTTAACCCCCAATCCATATTCTACGACCGGAAAAATCCATTAGTACTGAAACTCATAGTATTCCGCAAACTTATGAGAATTGAAAAAATTTCGGTAGCTTATTGGATTTTTTAATTTTAACCCCTTATTTGTATCATAAGACTCGGAATTCCGCCCGTACTGACTTTAATGGAATTCCACTCTTAGGACAAAATCTTTGAAAAGGTCGCCTTTTTAAATTTTTACAATTTAACCTTAAATTCGTATTCTGTGACCCGCAAAATCTCGCAAAGTTTAGGACGCTTATTTAATATTTACTTATGACCTCAAATTCATATTCTGATACTCCAAAGTCCCTTTGCACTGGCTTTCTTTGGGCATTCACTAATTCAATAACATTTTCAAAATCTCGGTCGTTTTTATACATTTTTGACATCTGACCAAGAATTTGTATTCTGAACCTCCAAATAGCTATCTTACGGACTTACGGCAATTCAATACAATTTTCTAAATTGAGGTCGCTACATTGCATCGGGTGCATATCTCTGTACACAAAGTGCGGTACTGAAATGGAGCAGATTTACTTCGGTTTCATTCTGGGCTCGGAACTTTCCGCATTGGGACCATTCTGGCCACAAATGAGAACATGGATCTTGTTTCTGGTTTTATTATGGGCTGAGAACATCTGAAACTGGGAACATTCCGCAGCCAGATACGGCTGGGAACCGGAACATCGATTTACAGGGATCCACATCCCTGGTAATAACTAACGTAAGGATTTTATCATGCACATACCAGTCTTGTATAAAATAAAGTAAGATAATGTATATTTGAATGAAATGAATTATATAAAGCTTACTTTTGTGTGATATTAACGATTCATATAGAATGAATTATATATTGCAGAATGCAGGACCGCATTTTACATGAGGACTCTCGGGGCCGCGGCCCGGGGCCCCCACAAAACACAAAGCATCGGCTCCTACTTAGAAAACCATTTTTTTTTAGGAGCCAGCGAGGAATAACATATCTCGAGTCCGCTAAAGGGCCCCACATTTTAACTGGTCCGGGGCCCCCACAACCCTAATTGCGGCTCTGGCAGAATGTTTCCAGAGATTTTGACTTTCATCACGAGAGGAGTTACAAAACTGTTCGGTAGAACGAGAAGTGCTAGGCACATCATCATTTTAACTTCTGAAGATAAAATCGAAGTCCCGCGTACAATCCAGCCGCCATGAATACTTCTGTATGCAATGATAGGTCCAGTTGGTAACTTTGGTTCACAATTCTTAGAAAAGCCCTCTAATTATAAATATCTGGTGTGCTTTTTTCAAAAGTTGGTTATTAATTGTTTGAACAAACTTTTTAAAAGTAATATAATATTGCTCAGAGTTCGTAAACCAAAATGAGACCTTCTTATGTTTATTTCCTGTTTATTATATGTTTATTTCATTTTTCATTACAATTTGAACAATTAACTACTTTCAAGTTATAGCTTTATAAACAATTATGGGTTAACAGGGTCATGAAAGGAAGTAGTAGTTCATAGTTAGATGGAATTAGGAGCATTAGTGGTATTTTCAAGAAATTGTATGAAGGTGAAGTCACGGAACATAAAAAATTTGACATAGAAGAGTATGCATTAGAAAATCTCTTTAAAAGTGACAAACCAGAAATTAGAGTGTTCGATATTAGGTTTGTAATAAGGAATTTGAAGAATGGAAAGGCTTCTGGTGCGAATAATATTGTCTCAAAATGTGGTAGTTCCAAATGATTGGAGAAATGCAGTTGTCATGCCACTTTACAAAGAAAAGAGTGATAGATATAACTGCGCTGATTATATATAGAGCTATCAGCCTATATCTATAAGATATCATCTATATAATATCAGCCTATCAGTCTATAATCTTATCCAATATTGCTGGTGTCAATGTTTTGATGTACTGAAGGTGGATGATTTCAGTAACATGGTGTATCAGCTTTATGGTTTCATTTCCTTTCTTTGACTGAGTCAATCGACCCCATTTGCACCTCACTTTGCTGACATATATATCCAACCTGATTTTCCATGGTCAATCCTAATTTCTTCCTGGGGGAAAGACTACATTTGTAGGCCTTCTTCTGGGAGTCACAGTTCTAACGGCTACCGCAGCTGTACGATACACATTTATGCCTGGCCTAAATCCACATTTGACTTCCTGTATCTCATCTTCTGTTATTTTCATCACACTATGTGCAGGTATTTTTGCATATATATTTTGCTTATGGTATTCATGTCCCTAACCTCAGAGGCACAAATTCTTTCAACCAGGGTTTTTATCGTATCGTGTTCTATATCGCAGTTAAGCTGCCCTATAGCTTCAACTCTCAATAATTTCTTGAAATAGTCTTCTGAAGCGTCTAATATCCCGTGTGTATCATATAGCGTTCTATCTTTACTATTTCTCATGCCGACTAAAATCTCTCAAAATCGATTTGCATTTTCTTCTCTTATTCTGCTTTGATTTCATCTTTACTTTTTTCAACTAGTATTTTGACTTTTGCCTCTGAAGTTGCCCAATCCAAGCCTTTGTATATAATAGCCTGAAAATCTATTCGCGCTTTCGGATCTTGTGTATTGTTTGGTGTATATAATTTACAGAAAGAGTTAAACAACCACCGCAAGGTCCCACTAAGAGCAACTGCCATCTAAAAAAATGTCAATTGCCCCCAGTAGAACCGCGGCAAAACAAACTTATGGCCACGTCTTACTACCGTGAGATGTGTGGTCACAGGGCACGACGAAATCACAACGACATGCCGGCGAAAACCTCGTGTGTCTTGAAGACACGAAGCAACCCAAGGATGACAGCTTTCTGCGTCCATCTCGCAAGTGACTTGGCATATTTTTGGCACGCGGGTATGTCTTCAAGGTTGCGAACCATTGATAGTTTCGCACCTCCGAGAGCACCTATCACAAGGACAATTACTCGAACTGAATATTTTGGGTACAGTACACAAGAACAAGGCATTATTTACGGTTTCCTTAGTTTTTTGTTATTTGTAAAGCGATTTGCTCCTTCATTTGTACACTCAAATGACACATGCAGACCTGGAATTTCGAAAATAGTGCCTGAAGCAATCACCTCAAAGCTGCGTTATGAAGGACTGATATGATTCGAATAGCAGACGTTACCGCCGTTGGAACCGTCGTCTTGTGTATCACCACGCGCACTAGCGACCCTAGTGACCGCAAGTGTTAGACGCCGTCCCCATAGATACACGTTGTTCCTGCGTGGGTCGAACACCCCGATAATATGTGTTCTAGTTACGGTATGCTAAGATGGAAATGACACCGTCCTGGCATACGAAAATAAAGCCCTCTGTACCTGAATTGAGCCCTGATAATTTAAGGAAAGCAAAAGTTTGCTCCTTCGACAAGGACTGTTTTTCTAGATTTCTGTGAAAGTTTCCATGCATATGCTTGTCCAGTAGCTCTTGGTGAAATTTTCCAAACTCTGCTTTCTTCACTTCGGCTTTCAGACGTGAAGCATCGGGATGGAGTAATGCACTTTCCTCACTTCTAATGTTAAAATTCAGGCCAAGGGTCTCGGCCGCTTGCTCCTCGGCTTTTTAAAGAAACGCTCCTTCGCCAATCATCTCGTGGTTCCTGAACATCTTTAGGAGAGGATTTCTGCCATTCGCAACGATGTAAGCTGTACTTAGAACAATTCGGTTATGAAGACACTGGAGATTCAGAAGTACGCGTCAGCCTTGACAGCGTGAAATGTATAATCGCGGAGTTGACGAATTGATATGCAAGCTTTTATGCATATGCATGATCTTACGTGTGGTGACATCAAGGGCCTTATGCTCGTTCTTCGTCCGTTGAACCACCCCAAACGAGTAGAGTAGAACCGGGACGGCAAGCATGTTAGTCGCAGATACCTTGTTCAACGCCGACAGATTGGAAGACCAAATCTGTCAAAGAAGATGCTTGTATCTGCTTCGGAGAGGGAACAGGGATAATGCTGGCATCTTAGCAGTCTAGCACGTCATTCTTAAGTTAATCCATTCACTCAATGTGGGCCTTTCGCCGGATCGTTGTCGTGATTCCATCTAAATTATTCTCAGCACCTCGAACTCTAGGATGATCGGTATTGTTGTCCGACCCATTGTCGGGTGCTCTGCGCGTTCGATCGTTTTGAACCGCATCTGCAACGTTTTGGTGTGTCGGTGATTTCATTGTTGTTCCCACGAGCAGCTAGGGAAGGAGTTCGTAACCATATTCAGCAGAAACCCTTGGTACATGGACCCTCTATCCGCAAGCTGAGCACGCGTTCGGTAGCTGTGTAATAGGCCCTTCGGTTTTATTCCCAAGGAACCAAAACCAAAACCAAAAAAAAAATATATATATATATATATATATATATATTCTCTGAGTCATTCATCCGCAAAAATTCCACTAGGGCATGCTTGGCTAAGGAGGAACGGCGAAAAATATGCAAAAAAACCTAATTTTGTCACAGGAGGATCAAGGTATACCTCGGGAGATAAAAATGTCAGAAGACATAATCCCAATGCAGCTTCTTCTCTACTTTCGAAAAGAATCGGCCAAGTGGATAGAACAAAAATAATGAACTTGAAGGTTTGTGATTGTAAAAAGGAATTAGAAATTTATTATCAGAATTCCTAGACAATATGAAATTTACTGTATTTAGAGATAATAGAAGTCATAGAATAGTTTCGGTATACTTATTGCCTTGGATATAAAATTTCTACGTTCTTAGTTGATCCCGAACCCTTAATATAACTCGATTTACTGAGATTAATATTGTTGGGGTAAAATTCGACGAAAATAGTGAGTATTATATACTCATAGCAATATATGTACCACTTGCTTTCTCTGTTGACACTGTAGAAATATTATTCGAGAATCTTATGTCTAGACGCGATGTTTTGAATCACAAATTAATTATTCTTGGGGAGTTTAATATACTTACATAAATAAATTTAAAGGTACATCTAGAACTCCGGGCATAATGAGATACGAGGGGGATCAGGATGAAATTACGGACCCCATGGACCCCATAGCTTTCGCTATATTTGTATCTAAAGTTTAAAACCTTACAAACCTGTTGCCACCAGATTTTGAAGATAGGCCTGTGGACTCAAATGGCTATTTGACAAAAATGTGAAAACCCACTCGAATTTTCTCATTCTTGAAAAAAGGTGACAAGTCGGATATAAATAACTACAGGTCAATATCTTCATTTTGCGGTTTATCATAAGTCTGCGAGACTTGCATTTATGACGTAATATTAACCGCAGTATACAAAGAATTATCTCTGCAACAGCACCAATTTGTTCCTCGTAGATCAACAATTGAAATTACAATTTTGTCATAAGGACAACCGCGGGATTTTGCCAGGATAAAGTGCTGATCTGAAAAACTGCACTCGCTCCCAGTGAAATTGCGGTAAAATATCAGCCGTAACCACGTCTCACGATCGTGAGATAGGTGGTCATATTCTGCGATGGATTGAATACGATGATCCAGCAAAAGTCTTATGCACCCTGAGGACACAAAGCGACACAAGGACGACCGTCTTCTGCATCTTCTCCGCAAGCTTGTTAGCATTTTTTTGATACGCAGGGATGCTTTTCAGGCTATTAAGCAGTGAAAGCTTGGCACCTCCAAGAGCACCGATGATCATGACGATTAGCTTAACAGAATATTCCGGGTATAACCGTCGCAACTGCCTTATAAGGTCTTTATACCTCTCTTCCTTTTCTTTCTCCTTGGCTATAATGTTTTTATCAGATGTTGCCGAGGTGTCAGGCCTTGAGTGCGCTACAGAAACGATCGTCGAAAATATGAAGTTCCAGTATATGCGGCACTCCTTATTTTCGAGAATTGACTTTATTTCTCTAGGCAATTTGCCTTTGGATGTGAGTCCTTTCCAAATGAGTTGGACAAGTAGAATGTATGTGTTGTAGATGCTCAGGGTGTGCATGACACGCTCGGCAGCAATAATCAGGAATGCCTTGGTTTACAATGTGTTGACGGTATGCTAGAGTAGAAATGACAACGTATCGACATGCCAAAATGAAAATCTTTGTGCCATACTTTATTCCGTTTGATTTAAGGAAAGCAAATACGACAAGCTCATACGACATCGACTGATGCACCACATTTAGGTGGAAGATGCCGTCCATACTTTTGTCAAGGAGCTATTTACGGAAGTTTTTCTACTATGCTTTCTCAATCCGAACATCATCCGCTGCTTTGTACAGAAACACTCCTTTACGCACTTCTTCGTGTTTTCTGACCATTTTAAGAATAGGGTCTCTTGCATTTGCGACTATATATGCTGTACCCAGGAAATCCCGTTGTACAACTGCGACAAAATGTGCCAGATGAGCCATCTGTTTCTGCTTCGGCGAGTATCTTTTATAGATGTCACGTCCTGAATGCTGATCTGTGGCACGTCCAGGTATGTATTGGTCTCTCCGGCGCTGAGGTGTCGTATATCGCTCCTGCCGACGAGCTCAGGATCTCAAGGGATACCACTCAGTTTTCCTCGCTTCAAGTAAACCTTGGCGCATTTTTTTAACCAAAATTCTATTCAAATCCTCTGAGTGTATTCTTCGAGAATGCCTAGAGCTAGCGAAAGTTGCGCTTCATTTTCAGCATAGATCCTGAGATCATCCATGTAAAATACATGAGTGAACTTATGCTTTCGATTTCAAGGTTCCTCGCAGAATTACCCTTCGGAATAGTGAATTGAGAGAGAGAAAGCAATAGTTTGAGGCAAAAGAGGAGTGAGCTCATGGTATCATCCTGAAAGAACCTCACTGAAAGGTGACGGTGTTAGTTGTCACACATTGTTTTACAGATAAGATAGTAATCTGGTTTTTCAAGCGGCCTCAATCTCTCTATACACTTAACGATGCACATACGAACTTTTAAGCTTTCCAACAGACAGATGATAGGTCTATAGGAGGTTGAATCGAAAGATTTTCGGTTGTACTTCAAAAGAGCTGATAGGATGCCGCGTCTTTGAAGACACATGTATCGATGCGCAGGTTTTCCCGACATCCTGATACGCCTCTCTTTGAGCCGCGCTGTTTGTACGTTTCTCGCCACATAGGTCCAAATGTCCGAACAATCGTATTATATAGGATATGTATATGTATATGTATGTATGTAGATGTAATTTTTTATGTCAGCTAAGTTGTCCATCTCTGGAAGAAGTAGTGTGCGCCCTTACACCAACCACTCCTGAACAGGCTCTCCCCACTTTAGATATGAGGTGAAAATGCGGGCCAAATGCTGGTGGATTGGAGCAATCTTCTTCCACTAAGAGGTCTTGACACCATCAGTTCCCGGAGCGAAATAGTTCTTCATGCCCCTTAATACTTTTTTCACCTACTCGGTAGTGATAGGTGGGCGTTCTTTCTCAGGGTATTGCACAGTTCCTTATAGCTATTTATGTTCCTTTAGCCTTCTTCAACTGGATGCTGGACTTCCTAGACTTCTCTCCAAAGTGCTTCGACCTCCTCTGGTTTGGGCGGATGATCGACAGTAACTAGAGGATCTGGGAAGATTCGAGATGGTCAGAGAAAAACTGTTGGGTTTCCCTGATTGATGCATACCCAAAAAATAGGTTTTGACGATTATCTTGGAAAAGATACATCGGCAAGAAATGTGTTTTTGCAGACAACTTGTGCATAGAATATGCAAACAAAATTATACTCTGTAAAAAAAGTGGTTGAAAATTACCGCATTAATCAGAGGACATAAAAATACCCGTGATTCGCGTGGTAATTTTACTGCAATGGTTCAAAATTAATGTGATACTTTAAAATCACATGCAGACAGGAAAATTCTCGTAACGTCATTTACAGAAATTGTAATTTTACGTTCCCCTTGCAACATTCAACTGTCAATGTGAAATGGCAAAGGCATGTTCCATTGCGCATGCGCTAGGTAAACCTACATGTACGGAAAAGTAACCTCTACGGCAAATGTCATTCACTACATGTTTTCCTTTTGGCAAAAAGCTATACTTTATATGACGCACAGAACAATCGATGAAAATTAAGGAGAAACCTTGAGACAAAGAGACACATCACCTCAAAATTGACATAATATTATAACTGTTTAGTTCAAGACCATTTATAAATAGTGTAGTTTCAGCTTGTCTAAAGGACGTTTTTTTTCTATTTCTACACAAATACCACATACCAAATATCAGTATTAGCCTACATAGGTAGTTATAGGAGATAAATCTTAGAAGTCTGATGGCTATAAAACCACGCAACAAAGCATGTGCACTCCTAGCAATATGAATTTATTCCAACTTCATGTATAGATAAAACGAATAAAAAACTCAAAGAATATATTAAATTCTTCTATATATACATAAAAGACCCGCACGCTAACGCGTTGTTGTCGAGTGACACTGGCCGCGCCAGTTTGTTTTTCTCTACAGCGTCATCAGTGCGCCATCAAGTGGTTAACAGTGGAATTAAAAATTCTGGTAAAATTTCCATCGTTCTGCTTTTTTTCTTCCCATGTGAATTGAATTAGAGTAAATTTTGTGATTTTAAAGAAACCTGGTAAAAGTGCATGGTGATATCTGTTATAATATGGTTGAAATTTATCATGTTAATCACTGGTATTTTTATGTCTACTGATTCCTGTGGTAATATTACACTTTTACGGTGAAATTGATACAAATATTGTGAAATTGCACTGTTCATCACTGCAAGTTCACAATAAACTTGTAGAATTAACGCATGAATCACAGTAGAACGTTTAAAAACCGACTTGTCATTTTCAACCACTTTTTTTACATTGTAGTATTCACTTTGCCTTTGTCAATCATATTTTTTGAGATATTCACCCTGGGAGTAGGGGGTGAAATGTGACGCGCAAACCGTAGGCTCCTTCCGTAGCTCATATATCTACCCAAAAAAAGATTTGGTTGAATGAACAAAACATTGCTTGAATCAACTTTAGAAAATGGTTATTATATGAACGACAAAATATTTGTTTGACCGAAGAAAATTTTTTGGTTAGCTAAATATGGTTGATTATACCATATGTTTTGGATGATGCAAGTATATATTTTGGTTGGTCCAACTAAAACTTTTACTTAATCCAAGCAAATATTATGATCGATCCAAGAGAATATTTTAGTTAATTCAAATAACTGTTTTTGGTGGTCTAAGGAAAGAGTTTGGTTTATGTAATAAAAACTTGAGGTTCATCTTACCATAAAAAGCCCCAGCTTAATGTACTCTCTAAATTTGAAATAGTGAATTTCACTATTTTGTAGTGAATTTTCACTATTTAAATTTAAAAAATGTGGGTCACTATGAAATATTGAAATTCACTATTTCAACTAGTGGTTTTACAGTTTCACTCATTCAATTAGAAGTTTTCACTGATCCAAAAGGTGGATTCCACTGTTACGTCCCGGTTAAAATTTCAAATTTTTACGTAATCACTAACGATAAGTAGAACAGATAAGCTACTTATGGTAATTACTCATGTGGTTGATCACGAAGCGTGGTACATAGCGGCCAGCGATAAACGATCCGCGGTCGGTAACGTCACGAGCGTATGATAAACCGGAGTACTTACCATGAGGATATCAAATATCGGTAACATTTAGATGTTACTTAGATATGTTACCGATATAGGATAATCACATTTATACCATTACCATACGAATATATTATTCATCGTAATATGTTAAATAATAACGATATAGATATAGAATATTAATACACACATGTGTTTAAACTAATACAACAATTAATGCCATATGTGATACATCAGTCACCTAACAATGTACAATGTAATACTAGTGAAATCAGTATGTAAATAGTCAGACACACGGTAACCGAAAGTGTCTGACGAAACGCATTACACATAATTAAGTTAGTAGTAGAATTCATATTCTTGAAAGGTCAAGAGTCGAGATGCACGACCGCTGTCCACGGTTGCTGACGATAGCATAAATCATTCAACGTTTAATAGTATTTGTTACCCACTAGCATCCGGTAAAACTCCGTCGGTGTTTTACAAACAATAAGGAGATACAACCGACAAAGCAACTCACTCTCTTGCCCTTTCAAGCATCGAAAGGTATATGTAAGTCTAATTCATGTAACTTTTAACTTTATTCTTATTCTTTATAATAAAACAATTATTTAAACAACCATCTCTGAATCATTTGAACACTGTACTCTGACACAGTCCGCGTAGGGCTGATAAGTGACACACAAACCCACAATCAAATAATTGGTCAGGTCTTACCAGCCTGATGTAATCAGCACACTGGTCTCTTTCTATTCCTATTTTCCATACTACCCTCGCCTATTGCTCGGGACGTGACAGCTGATTTGGTGGCAGCGGTGGGATAGTCACTTCCGTTTAAATTCAGTGTTTTCGTTAACAAATTTAATTTCAGTGTATTTTTAAGATAGCTATTTCATCGGCACTCGAGAGTATAAGTCCTTCTTAGATACGTTGCACGGTCACCTTCGGGGCAAGGCAAAGTTCGAAGTGCATGATAGGCGTTGGTATACTTCGCGTGCTCGCAAGCTCTGCCACCGTTAATAATTCCACGAAATACCCCGAATTAACCTTGTATGTACTCCTTGTAGCAGGATTGTACAAGTGAAGGGTTTAAATCAACGTCATCGAAAATCAACATTCAAAAATCGCGTTTTAGATCAAAAACCTTAAGTTTGCAATCTCAAAAGTCTAACCAAACCACAACCGTGTGGGAAGCCCAGAATCAAGGGGTTAGAAAATTAATTAACTTGAAAATTCGAACCTTTCCGACATTCCAAACCATCCAAATAATTTAAAGATATAACTCTTACAGTGTTGAAGTATTCAGGAGTCGATAAACTGGTCAAACATATAATTAAATACAAGATCTACCTTTATTAATTATCCATTGAATTATTGTCATGATAATTTTATACGCACAGTGATATCCAGAATTATCGTCGTGTAACTTATACTAAAACACGGATTCTTCGACTCATTTTTGAACTTTATCTGTCTAACCGTTACTGTCCTTTTTCACTGTACCACGGAGGAGATTGCTGGTTAGTGATCAAGGTGTATAGGCGATCAGACAATTCATTTACTTTGCGACGAATATTAACTCCTCTGACAGACCCCAATATCATGTCAATTCTGAACCAAAAGGAAAGTTCCTCATCAACTTATTAATTCTTTGCTTATTACGAGTCAGGAATTGCATGAGGGATATTTAACCCAATTATAGGTAGAATCACACTGTTATGGAAAGGAGTTCTTGCAAATCATTCACTTAATGAAACTTTAACCTTGGATACATCCTAAAGGCGAATGTGTAATTACCTATCACAGCTTAAAAATAAACAAAAGTCAAAAAAATAAATAAATAAATAAAATTTCAGTCCACACAAATTACTTTAGAGCTAAAATAGTCGATTTGGTGTACGACCCATCTTTGAACAACCATTTGATTCACTTATCACCTTTTATTGAATTGAACCATTCTAAAGTTCTAATTTGTCCCAAAGATTCATTTTCAACAATTGGCACAGTTCAAATTCCCATATTAAATGAAATTGTTGAATTCAACGTGATAACTTCGGAAATTCCAACCGACATCTCTGGTATAGTAGGTAGATCATTTTAAAACAATTACGTCTATCCATTCCTGAGTTTCTTGAATGAACAAGAGAAATTCGGCTGAATATTAAATCAAATTTGCTAGATTACTTAAAAGCTATGTGCTCTTAACTAGACGCAATTCAAATCACACCTGTCAATTAATTGTTATCATTGTAATAGTCCAAGCTGTCATTGCAGAGCCAGATATAGCGCATAGACATTGAACTTTCATATTTCAAATTATACAGACCTTAGTCCTCTACTCGTCTCTGAGCAAAGAGTGTCCGTCTAGCATTCACTGGACTTACCCACTAGACAGGGGAGGTAGTCTCTTGTTAGTGATAGGTACACGTTTACGATCAGACATTCCACTTACGTTACATGCAAAGCTTTTAGTCGCTCGTGATCAATAACTTTTACTCAATCTATACCTGAGTGTAGAGTCAACACAATTATCACTTTACTTAAACAAAAAGTAATGTTCATAAATAATTTCAATAAATATCGGAACAACATTTGAGTTTTTCTCATGAAGTAATTATCTTTTAGTTATTATTAGTAATCAAAACTAATCTAATCTAATAATCAAAAGAAGTTCCAATAATAAAACTTTATTGTACAAACCCCAAAATTTACGCAGAAATTATTGATTGTGTTTACAATTAAATTCCAAGAAATTATTCAATCAGGGTGAATAAAACTCTCAACTCTCTTTGAAATTACTCAATTTTAATTTAATTCCCAAATACCTTAACAAAAATGCCTGACGGACCTAATGACACTCAATTTACTGGCGATATCAATCGCACACTCAGTGAAGCCATGATGACATCCATGGCGGAGTGTTTCGCCGTACAACAAGGGATCGTAAACATCCCTAATTATGACGGAAAAAACATGCCCGTTAGAGACTTTATTCAAGACATTATGAATGGAGAATCGTCAGTGCCATCTAACTGTGAAACCCAGTATCTTAAAGCGGCATTGGCCCGACTAAAAGGCGCAGCCAGAGATAGTATTCATGGAAAAAGTTTTACTTCAATTAAGGATTTAATTAAACATTTGAAACAGCGTTTTGCCCCTCGTAAAACTTATGCGTGGTATCTGCATGAAATTTCTACGATTAGAATGAGACGAGAAGAAAGCGTTAGTGAATTCTTTGATCGCGTGATTCTTCTAAAATCAGGAGCTCAGGCCGCACTCGAAGATAAATACCCCAACGTGGACCAACTATTAGCCCCGTTAAAGGACTGTGCTCTAGAAGCCTTCAAACGTGGGTTACCGGATAATATTGCGGGTTTAGTGGAAGCACGCAACCCCTCAAGTTTAGATGATGCTTTAAAAGTAGCACTTGAATATGAAGCTAGACAACAGTTAAATCCTCACTATTCAACAAATTATTACCACGAACCAAGGTATTATCAGCCTAGTTATTCGGGAACACGGGATCGCAGCCCTAGCCCACATGTGCGTTTTGCGACAGCCCCTGATTCATATAAAACTTGGGATCAGAAACCGCATCACTCCGGGATAATAAAACGTTCCTATTCACCTGGGGGTTCAACCCGCCCCTATGAAAGTAAGCCACATTTTTCCAGTAATTATAACCTTCCTCAACAATATCCGTATACGTCGTATAATTCTCATCATCAATATCCGACCACTTCTATGGAAAATAATGGATATCCCAATTCGAGTTATTCCCGAGGGGGAATGAACACACCACCTCGTGCACAATCTCCCAATCCAACCAACAGTGAGACTTTAAACTACAATTCCGCTCGCCGTACAGACGCAGCGACGGGCGAAGTGAAGGAAGAGCGTCAGAAAAGCGTGCGAATTCTAATGAAACAACAAAGATCTACCACACTAAACTCAGTAGAGAATCCCCAGTAGTCACTTTTTCATCTTCCAATTTCATAAAAACAAGGGCATTATTCTTAATTGACACAGGGGCCGACATTAATATTATAAAGCTGAGTTCCCTAGACGAAGATTTATTGATAACTGAGGACGAATCAATAGATATAACAGGAATAACGACCGTTCGGATTTCCACCATAGGCACCATCAAGTTACCCATAGAAAAATCAATGGTGACGTTTCATGTAGTTTCACCAGAATTCCCCATTAATACCGATGGAATATTGGGACGAGAATACCTCCGTCAAGAAAAGGTAGGAATTTCCTTCTGGCATAACACCATAGTAACCCACTCCAACCCTACTAGGCCAATACCTTTTATCGATGAAGAATCTAAATTTGCACAAGAGCAAATAACTGATTACAAGGGGACCGGACCTAGAAAAATTAAGATAAAAGCAAGATCGCGTCAAGTAATCCCAGTAGAAGTATTGAACAACGAAATAAAGGAAGGATATTTACCATTAATAAAATCAAGAGAAGGGTTGCTAATGGGAGAAGCCGTAGTATCAAATTCCAATGGGATATGTCACATTTATGCCATAAATACTACTGAAGACGACCTAGAAGTTGAAATTGATCCCCAAGAACTAATTCCTTTCGAATATCATCAACTCCCAGGGGATGAATTCGAAGACTACTCTACTGACGAGAATTATTTACCCCCAGAAGATAGGGTACAAGCTATTCTAGACATACTAGAACTAGATCATTTAAATCAAGAAGAGAAAGATCATGTAACTAAAATAGTCCAAGAATATCCAGAGGTGTTTCACTTAACTGGAGAATCATTAACCCCCACACATGAAGTTAAACATAAAATACACACAAGCGATGATGTTCCGATACATGTTCGCCCTTACCGATTTTCTCCTCAACAAAAGGAGGAAGCAAAAATTGTAATAGATAGAATGTTAACAGAGGGTGCTATCGCACACTCAAAATCACCCTATAGCTCCCCCATGTTAATAATTCCAAAAAAATTAGACCACACGGGAAAACGGAGATACCGAGTGGTAATTGATTTTCGATTATTAAACGAAAAAACTATCGGAGACGCTTACCCTCTTCCGAACATCACCGAAATCATGGATCATCTAGGGAAAGCTCAATATTTTACAGTTTTCGACCTAGCGAGCGGGTTTCATCAGATCGAACTAAACCCTGTTGACAGACCAAAAACTGCCTTCTCTTTCCTGAACGGACATTACGAGTATATTAGAATGCCCATGGGTTTAAAGAACTCGCCAGCAACTTTTCAGAGATTAATGGACCAAGTTCTGCTAGGATTACAAGGAGTCGAACTATTTGTCTATCTAGATGACATAGTAATCTATGCAGAAACTTTAGAAGAACACGGGAAGAAAGTAAAACGTCTTCTTAACAGACTAAAGGAGGCAAATTTGTCGATTCAGCCGGAGAAAAGCGAGTTTTTATTTAAAGAAATTACCTATTTGGGCCATATAATTAGCAGTGAAGGAGTGAAGCCCGATCCCAAGAAAATTGAAGCTGTTAAAAACTTTCCCACTCCTAAAAATCCGAAGAATATAAAACAATTTTTAGGACTTGCAGGATATTATAGAAAATTTATTAAAGATTTCGCAGCAAAAACTAAGCCTCTAACCAATCTTTTAAAAAAGGGCGTACCTTTCAATTGGGGTCCAGAAGAAGAAGAAAGTTTCAAAACTATGAGACAAGCTTTATGCGAAAACCCCATCTTGCAATATCCAGATTTCCGGAAACCATTCACTATAACCACGGACGCCTCAGGATACGCCGTTGGTGCGGTATTAAGCCAAGAAAAGGATGGCATAGATCTTCCCATATCCTACTACTCTCACGTACTAAATAGTGCAGAATGCAATTATTCTACTACTGAAAAAGAGTGTCTCGCGGTTCTGTACGCAGTTCGACAGTACCGGCCTTACGTGTATGGAAGGGCATTCACGCTAGTTAGTGATCACGAACCACTAAAGTGGATAAACTCCGTAAAAGATCCGGGACAGAGACTAATACGATGGCGGTTAAAATTAAGGGATTACGATTATGATTTCAAATATAAACCTGGAAAATTGAATACAAACGCCGATGCCCTTTCCAGAAATCCCATCATAGAAAGTGATTCCAAGAAAAGAGAAAACGAAATAGAGAAGAAAAGCGCAAAATTACTACCAATACAAACACGTCAAACTAAACAAGAAACTGAAGGACAAGCGAAGCCTGTAAACAAATCTTCAAACCGACCCTCGATTATGACAAAAAGAGGACCAACCACCAAAACCGTCGCTTTAAGGCCTTCCATTTCAGGAACCCAACGAGTAACTTTTAAACCCAAGGACAACAGTCAGCGCACGAACATTAATTTAAAACCTATAGAGGACCAGAATGAAAGCTGCATAAGCAAACGCCTGCTCAGAAGAAGAGCCGAAGAAATGAGAAATAAAACTCGACCCAATTACCGCGAGTCCAGTACCGACTCAGAAGATGAGACAGTTGAATCCGATAATCGAGTCCCTCCTATACTACGAAAAACGCGAAGTGTGTTACCCAGCTTGGATATACCTCTGGCAGCTTTTCCGTCGCGCGCTATACCCAAAAGTGCTCCACCCAACGCCACAGTTCATTTCCAGAAAATTTTTGGAAAAGAAATTGCTGAGGACGGACAAGAGCAAGAGGAACCAGTAATAGAAACACTCTCGGAAACCTTCATAACCGTGGATCCTCCGCAAAGCGACAGTGAGGAAAGTTCAGAAGAAGAGCAACAAATTGAAGAAAGCAAAGAATTTAATAGTTCGAAATTAACCCGAGAAGAATTGAAAAACTCGTTTACACAATTCGATGAATTTTTAGAAATTCATAAAGAATGGGAAAAGCAGGGAGAAACAGAAGAAAGTGAGGAAGCTCACGGAGCTATCATGGCTGTGTCAGAAGGCGAAGACAATCCAGAGACTCTTCACGCCATTGAAGAATTGGAACCTGATAGTGAGAGTGAATTCACTCGAAGAATAGATTCAGTGATAAATTGGGCTAAACATGAACTACAGGAAGTCAAAACGCAGAAAGTGAACAATCCAGAATCCAGTGATGATAGCGAAAATATGAAACCTAAAGAAGAAGAAAAATTTTCTTCAACTCAAATAATACGTCCTGAGATTGGACAACGCAAAAGCGTAACTTTCGCACTTCAACCACCCAATACGCCGGACGAACTAGCAACATTTCGTCCATCAGCCTGTGGGTTGCCACAAGCTTTATCTACACCACTTCTAGAATCAGCGAAAATGAAAGAAACTACAAAACTTCCGATGAATTCCAACGAAAACATCAAGCCCAGACAAATAGATATGAGTCTACCCGAAACAGTCAGTACTGAGACTGCAAAAATAATTACAGATGACGACAATACATGTACATCAATCACAAGCATCCAGCCCACATTGCCGACTGAATACACTCGCCCTGCTAATATTGATGCATTCCCAAAAATAAAAGGCAGCCGCGAAAATTTAACCTATCATAGAGGAAACTATGTACACTTCCTTTCCGAGGATTGCGAATTCACTACGCCAATAGGGCGCTTATTAATAGACATAAAAGCCATTGATCCTTCAGAAATTAAAGAACAACATCCTAAGATAGGTCAAATACTTATGACGCCCCGCGGTAGATATAAAGTTTACACTATCATCCTAAAACAAAACCATTTCGACGAATTGAATAAGGAAAACCTGAGAATCGGACTACACAACCTACGTGTAGCTCTCGAAAGAGAGAACATAAACTCATTTCGAATCTCAAAACAAGGAGATTTGACTGATAGCTTACCCAAAGGCTCCCTGATAGAGATTCTAAAAGAAATTTTCGATGATAACAATATCGAAATCACATATTGCTATGGAAGTGTGTGCGTGCCGCCCGAAGAAGATCGTGATCCAATCATAGAAGAATACCATCGAAGTAAGATAGGAGGACATAAGGGAGTTAACAAAACTTATGGGCGAATAAGAGAAAGATTTACTTGGCCAGGAATAAAAGAACAAGTCATGGAAATTGTGCGAAAATGTAGTACTTGCCAAGAGCAGAAGATTATTCGAGCCAAAACCCACGAACCCATGATGATTACAGACACGCCTATAGAAACTTTTGACAAAGTATCACTCGACACAGTAGGACCATTGCCGACAACCCCCGATGGAAATCGACACATTCTCACTATGCAGGATAACTTGTCAAAATATTGTATTGCTGTAGCAATACCCGACATAACAGCTACAACTATTGCGCATGCTGAAGCTAAGAATTTAATCTCACAATATGGCGCCCCAAAAGCCATTTTAACCGACCGTGGAAGTGCTTTTATAAGTAATCTCTTAAAAAAATTATCCAAGATATTTGGAATCAACCAAATATTTACCTCAGGATATCGACCACAATCGAATGGGTCCTTGGAAAGAAGTCATGCAGTATTGGTTGATTACATTCGATCTTACGCAGACTACTACGACGATTGGGATAAATTATTACCCTTTGCCATGTTCTCCTACAACACTTCAATTCATGAAGCAACTAAATTTACACCTTTCGAATTAATATTCGGAAAAATTGCGCGTAGCCCTAGTTCATTCCCTTCCCATGAAAAGTTAGAAACTTACGGGTCTTATTTAAAAGACTTAATAATAAGACTATCTGAAATCAAAAACATGGCGGCTGAAAATTTAATTCATGCTAAATACAGATCTAAACAACTATATGACAGAAAAATAAACCCTTTTTCTGGAAAAGTAGGCGATAACGTGTACGTAAAAAGGGAAACCAAAACTAACAAATTAGATAGTAAAAGTCACGGGCCATACACAATTGTAGATATATTAGATAAACACACCGCTATTTTAGAAACAGCGGATGGAAAACGTTTCCAAAAACACGTGGACAAATTGAAAATAGCTCATGAATAACCCTTATAAAATGCAAATCATAACATACAATTTCCTTTTACAGGATGGCCGCTTCAATCATACTCACTAGACTCCCAAAGGGACAAATATACCCTTCCATAAATCATCCAAAGGGTGATATAAACAAATTGGAGCACCCAAAAGGACCGTTAGAAGAGCTGACCGCAGAATACGATTTAACCAAACCCATTTACAGCATACATAGAGTGGAAGTGCCGTTGCACGCCCAAAGATTTATAATTAAGTGTGTCGTAGAAGACACAAAGCGCGGAAATTTATTTATTACAATAAGCGAACGCGAAAAGAAAGTTAGGGTAGCAGAGCATGAAGCAGCCAGGAAAATGTTGAAAGAATTAGAAGATGTTTACTTTTTCAGCGAAGAGGTTAACACTCAAAATCAAACTGAAGACACATATGTCTTATGTACAGATAATGACGCAAAAATGTTAATAAAGTAATTTAAATGGGAAAATTGCTGCGAATATTGCTATCTAAGGGGACATAGAATAGAATCTTGCACTAAAGAAATCTTGAGAAATAAACGATTAGCGGAAAACACCAAAGAGACAAATGTGGTATCAGAAGAAGAGTTTTGGGGTTCCATGAATGAGAACTGATACAAATAATTTAATCAATTATAATAATACATACATATATATATATATATATATGTATATATAATATAATCATAATCAATAGTAATTAATGAATTATAGTAATAAATTAGCTCAATAAAAGACTCTTCTACTGAAACGTCGATTACATCTACATACATATTAAGAATAA
>CAKNXH010064143.1:199693-237020 GCA_932178445.1 Andricus quercusramuli
ACTTTATACTTTCATTATAATTATGAACATAGAACGGACCGTCTCAACGCCCCCCTAAACGGATAGAGCTTTTATCTTTTAAAAGATCTATGCGTTTCAAAAAAAAAAAAATCATTTCACGAATTTGTGAGTGATCTTATATTACTAACAACGTAAAAGCTTAGTAATTAAATACATTTTTTTCTAGAATTTTTTTCTGTCTTTTTTCTTTTGTTGAGAAAAGTTTTCGAAAATTTTTTGAGGGGAAAATAGCATATCGATCTTAGAGACTTATATGTACATATCGATTAATGCCCCTCTAAACTGAAAAATCCTTTTAAAAAAATCGATTCATAATTCTTTAATTATCAGAAATTGATACCCATAAACGCCCCCCTAAACGAATGCGTTCAATGGAATTGAATTCATTCGTTTCTAAGCTAACTGCTAATTTATTATATTTATAGATATATTTTAATTATTTTTTTTATTTTATTTTTTTATGTATTGCTCCTTTTCAATCATCTTTAATAATTATGTCGTACCTTGTTCCAAACCTTCTTAAATTTATTCCAAAAATCTGGAGGTCGTGAAGGGAATTTCAACCAATCTCCGTATCCCCATATTGATTCGTGAGTGAGCAAACTTCTCACTAGAGTTGATCCAAAAGTGAAATAGCGAACAAAAAATTTGCAGTACTTTTTCTTATAGAATTTAGCACCTATGCGCCTTTTATCATCTGTTTTAAGATGGTGTTCATATATCGAGATCTTACCCGGTTTGTGAGAAAATATGTTTTTATAACGGGATATAAGTTTGTAGAATCGCTCTTTTTCTAATGCATTCAATAAACTATAATGCGCTACTTTTTCTGTAATTTGTTCATCAATCAATGTATATTCATCCTAGACATTATCATAAGTTTCAATCGTATTAATTTCCTTTATAACATTTGGAAAATTTTCTTCGGGTTCTAAATATTTGCCTAAACATTCTATGTATCTTTCTTTTTGGACATTTTCCGCATCCATTATTATGCGAATTCTTTTCACATCTTCTTCTAACAATTTTATATTAATCGATTTATTTTTATCCTTCAATTCAAACATATTATCTTCAAAATCGATTTTACTTTTTAATCTCTTTAATAAGTCCACTCCAATGATACATTCTTTATTTAGCCTAGGCACTATAAGAAAAACGTAAGAACCTTCCCAGTCGCCCATTTTGAATTTTGCATAAATTTGATGCTTTAATTTTACAGGTCTTGCCCCTGTTGCACCAACAATTGTGGTTCCTACAATTGGCAAAAGTTCGCATTGTTTGAAAATATTATGATTATCTTCATAAAAGGTCTCAGAAATACAGGTTACTTCACTACCTGTATCTATTAATGCATTTGTTTCTATGTCCTCGAGATTTAAAATCATTATTGGACATTTATCTAATTCTTTATCAACGGTATTATCATCGTTTTCTAAAAGTTCACCTCTTATATCTAAAGGTAGAGGCTTTTTAAAATATTTTGGCCCCGGATTTGCCTCTATGGTTTTACTCTCTACTGACCCGAGGCATATACGTTTCCCTGATTGAAATAAAATTCATCGCGTTTATCTATATTTTCAACGACTTCTATAACTCTAGTTTGCTTAGTTATATTATTTTGTGGCAGACTATTTTGCTGATTGTTATAAGCCCCTCTTTTTACTCGTAATTGATCATTCGTATCTTCAGACGATGTAATTTGATTTGCATAATTAGGATTTCGTTTATAAACATTATCCTCTACTCGTTCATTAACATAATTTTGCTGAGATGCGTTTCTATTGCTTTGATCGCGCGGGTTATAACTATTTTGGAAACCATTTGGCCGCTGATAACGCCCTTGAGATTGATAATTATATGGAACTTTATTTCGATCATTATGATCTAGATATGAATCACGATTTTGCGAATTAAAATTTGATCGATTTTGATTATTGAAAGAATTGTCTCTTTGATTAGCGCTGTTATTTTGATTAAAATATCCTTGATTTTGATCATTTTGACGTGGATAATTATTATATGCCCGTCCTGAATAATAATTATTTCCAGATCGATTATTATCTTGTCTCATGTATCGATCATTATTTTGATATCGATTTGGATAATTGGATACAAAGCGTGAATTACCGAAATCTTCATCCTCACGATCTAGGAATCCTTCTTGATTTTGATACGAATTTTGAAAATTATTTCCGTCTCCCCTATTGTTTTTCATATTTCGATTATCACGATTAAATCTGCTGAAATCATTTTGCTGATAAACGCTATTTTTACGAGGATCATAACCTCCCATACAATTTATTGAGCCTGCTTGATCGAAAGTTTCTAATAATTCGATAAATTTATCAAAAGTTTTGATATCCCGAATTAAATATGCAGTACGAATTTCTTCTGAAAAATGTCTCGACAATCTAGAGACGATTTCATTCTCAGATGGAGGTGGTATTAAATCTTTGGCATTATTGATCATTTTAATGGCATATGCCGATTTTGTAAGTTTTCCTTGATAATAACCATATTGGAGGTCAGTACTAATTTGAAAACGAATATTATCATTCCAGAATTTTGAAATGAATTTTTCTCTGAATGTAAATTCATTTTCACCTGGAGTAGCTACAAGGTTCCACCATTCCCTAGCAATACCTTCCAAACATGAATGTACTACGAAATTGAAATCTTCCCTCCTAACATCTATCGCTCTAACATATTCGAAAAAATCATTCAGAAACATCATAGGCCTGTCTTTGCCTGATCCTGAAAATTTTGGAACCGGAAAATTTTTAAGCCATGGGATTTTAATATTGGTACCTCCCATATTCCTATCCAATCTCTTTTCTAATAAATCCTGATAATCTTCAATATTTTCGAAACGCTTCCGATTGTTAATATTTGTAACGATCAGTTCCGCCTGTTCAGTTAGAACTTCTTCCGTTTTCTTTTTAAGTGAACACACATTTTGTTCAACATTAACTATTTGTTTTTCTAAAATCCTATCTTGGTGATCGGAATTTTCTTTCTGTATTTCTACTCGAGCATCCATTCTTTTTACTAAAGAGGTTACAAAAGATCCAATTCTTTTTTCCGAATCAGCTTCAAATTCACGACGTTTAACTTTTTCTCTTTTCGCCATTCGCAATAGAGTATTTTGTGATAATACCGACTTACTCACGTCTTTTTGTAATTTTTCGAGAGTGATCATTAATTGATCCATCTCTGCAATTTCGGAATCATAATCACTAAGATCATGATTATTTTGCGCAATCGAATTGTTTTTCGCGCCTAAAGTATCTGGTACTTCAGAATGATCTTGCAAATTCCCACTCTCGGTAATATTCCCTAATTCACTCGTGTTAGTCTCGGCATTCTCAGGTGCAGGACTATTTTGATCCCTTGTATTATTTAATTCGGAATCGTCATTTTCGTGTTCTGATTCTGTATCAGAAAGATCCGAAAATTGTTCAAAAACATTCACTTTATTCATTTCTTCTAACATGGATTCAGAAAATTTAATTTTCCTAATACCCTTTTTTGGTTTCTCTTTACGATTGTTTTTATCGTCCCCCATTTTGACGATCTTAAATTTTAATCAGTTTAAAAAAAAAAAAATTTCTAAGCGAATTTATTTCGTATTTTATTTTAAATCTGTTTTAATTTTACACCCTGTGTATTTAAATTCTGAAATGAACCAGTTATTATCGATTTATTTAAAATGATAATAATTTGAGCATTTCCGCATTCTTATTTCTATTTACTTTTATTGTCTCATTCTTAATTTGAATAAGTTGACGGGTATACAATGGTTCACCTGTGCCATCGTCGAGACGGAAGCGATTTATGGCTCTCTATTATTCTCCCGAAACCGAATGCGCCGGACAGACAGTGACCTTACGCAATCACTCTACTTTAATTTCCTCGAGTGTCCCACCAGGCAGGTATCAGTTGTAACATTATCGTTTCTCTAACCGGGGATCAATTTTGTGTTCATCAATAACTTGAATTCAATTATAACTGCACTTGGCTGATTTTGTTTAGGGATCTCAATTTTACTAAAAATTATACTAATTTTTAGCAATGGTAGTGTTGCATTTTGAACTTATCTCAATTATATTTATTCTTATTGAGAGATTCGTTCAACTTGCATTTACTTTTTCCTGTTCAGTAAATTGCAACCAACAATATAAGTTGATTCCAATACTGATAGGACGTTAAAACTAGCCCTAAACATTTTATAACAAAACTTGATGATTAGATGAACAACAATTGAGTAAGATTAATTCTTACAATAAAAATTCCCACCAAAATTTAAATCATTGTTTGGCGACAAAATGAAGAATTGTAGATTCACTCGAGGGAGAGATGATTGCGTATTTTTAAATTAATTAAATCAATTCAGAAAATACGCTTTTGTAAAAACAATTAAGTAGGATTCTCCTCCAAAATCAATTGAAAAACCCAAATTTCCTTCGCACAACGAGGTCTTTATCATATGATAAATTTCAAAGTCGTTACGAATTATTTTCCGGTTCCAGTAAAATTTCTCATTTGAATTTCAATAGTTAATGCAACCATGCACAACGAGGCCTCCACAGATGTGTGGATTTCAAAGTCGTTACAATAAAGTTTGCATAAACTAAATTATCATTCTACTTTCTTTTTAAAGATAAAAGTAAAATTTCCCATTTGAACTTCAATAGTTAATGCAACCATGCACAACGAGGCCTCCACAGATATGTGGATTTCAAAGTCGTCACAATAAAGTTTGCACTAACTAAATTATCATTCTATTTTTTAATAAAATAAAATTTTAGAAAACTTGAAACCCAAAAACTTACGTCTAACTATCCGAATTCTTATGAATTAGGATAGTTTAGTAAACGAAGCTCTTGTATGATCCATGAGAATCCTTTAGAGGTGGCGTCCTTTCAATGACGCTTATTGAATTTGAAATTTCTGTCGTCAATGACAGGTAGACCAGTAATTACTTATGAGAGGTTCCTTCCTCGCAGAGGGTCGAGTCAGAAGGCTTAGTAAGAAGTCCCAGTAAGAAGTCCTTGGTACCGATATCGGGATCGATATTTATAGGGTGCATTGGTCCCACGTTACCCCTACTTATCAGCTGATGGCGCGCGCAATCGATCGTATGATCGGATGATTTCTTGAATCCTCCCCTCGTTACTCCTGCTTGTCCACTTATGAGTCAGAGGCGTACCAATACAAATATTCGCCCGTGACTTTATACTTTCATTATAATTATGAACATAGAACGGACCGTCTCAATACGTATACCTTGCTTATAAAAGATATAATGTAGCAAGTTGTGACCATAATACCCACCCTGAAGCACGTCTTTTGGTTGTCGCAAAACGCTAGACCTAATTTTACACGCTGGTATAGTCCGAATTGCTTGAAGAACCTCCAATCTGTTCATCCTTTTTTTCGGATGAGCAAGCGATGGTAAACTTGGTAATAACTGATTTACTTCACGTGATCTTCGCTTCAACTTGTGACGTATAGGGACATGCATATTATAAGCAGTTAGACTTTTCAACCAGTCAATTACATTTTCTCGTGAAATTTTCCCACGTACAGCATTAGCAAATTTATCAATACCAACATAAGACGCGAGGTTAGAGGGGTCATAATAAGTATCGCGTAATTAACTGATTGTTTGTAAAAAGTTATTTTAAACCACTTTTTTTTATTCCCAGTTCCAGTGGCACCTCCTTTTTTTCATGAAAGGCGATTTTTACTTCTGCTACGCTTACCCCCGCTCTTATCTTCTCTATCGCTGTTGGTACTACTATCCTCGTCGTCCATTACCAAGAAATCTTCATAACCTCCATGTTTTCTACCTACTACTTTGGCTGCTGTTGTGAGCGGAAAAATATTTGGGTTTCGTGAAGCCGAGACGTCATAAAAAGGTAAAGAATGGAGACGAGGCGAAACCGGTGTAGTAGATAAGACACTACGTTTCCAGTATTCCTTGTTCCCTACGATTTCACGTGGTGGACAAAGTTGCTGAAGGACCACAGCAAACTGATGTCTCCCAACTGAGTTTACGGTTTTTCTCAATATTATTGTATCGCTTATCCACTCTGAGATATTTAAATATTTGACACACTCTTTATCAATAAAAACTGTACCATGTTCATTCTACTTTAAGCGTTAACGAGCATCAGGCTTATAAAGACGTTCAAGTAATATATTTCCTTTCACAGAAAAACTTCTTGGAATAGTTGAAATTGATTATTATTTAAACATTGATTACCATTATCATCATCTTCATCGTTCTTTTTCGTACTACTTGCATCTTGCCTTCTATTTTTAATATTTCTAGCCTCATAGACAAAAAATAGAAATTTCTGTGAAACCTGTTGATACATTTTCCATTTTTCATGCTCATCTTTTAAGAAGGGTGAATAAAGTATTTGACTCATTTCAGCATCACGACGTTTCATAAAATATCCAGGAGTTTGAGTGGTTCTCTTAGGATTTGTCAGTAAAGCTTTGTAAACATCGCCTGAGAATGGTGAGGAAGCAGGAACTGATTACGGTGATAATACAGAGGTCTGTTGGTCCAAAACCTGCTGCTGATATTTTTCGACCTGTTCGCTGGAAATTAAAACCATTTTCCTTGCGTGTTCCATATTTATCAAGAAAAACTAACTTTTAAAAATGTTTGAAAGAAGACCACCAATTATCGATGCAAGTAGTAAAGGGAGAAATCCACCTTTCTGTACGATAAAACGTTTTTTGTGCTTCCAACTAGTGCGAGACACGGCTTATTTTCTCAAAGTTTTTCTGTGTTTTTTTAACTTTTGTTTTTCATGATTTTTTAGTGGTACATTTCCAGTTAGTAGTACATTAAGGGCACAATCACATATGCATTTAACAAGCTTTGTGTCAGCTGTACGCAGAATCGCACCGCGTTGATTAGAATTCAAGCGACAGAGTGCATGTAATGCTATGGTGTTTTTTATCACCGATATGTTTACGTGTGTCCACCGCCATTACAAACGTACAACTGGTATTTTTACAGTGTCACCACTACTCTTTATACCTTCCTGAGGGATGTAAGCATAGGAAAAATCATCAGTCGGAAAAATATTTATTCTAAAACGGCTAATAATCGGGTGTGGATTGTTTTAAATCTAGAAGAAGATAACCATGGGGTTTCGAAGTTGCATCATGATAACTTTCTTGTAAAAAACGTGGGTTTTCCAAAAATGTTTGTCGTGCAAGGTGTTGAAATTGTGCGCGATCTTGAGGATTTTTAAAAACGACGATATAATTAGCATTCAGGGAGATATCTCTCTGACCATGCCCTTGATGAATTAAATTTTGTGATATAAAAATTGCACTAAGGTTTTTATGATGACTAACTGTTGAAAATAAGTTGACAATAGTATTATTGGATGATTTACGCATAAGAGCATCGATAATGACGAGTTTAGCTGGATTGTTGCTCGCATAATCAGATGCCTGGGGCACACCCTCGTGAAATTCAATCAACATTCGGTATTCTGAATACACAGTAGAAACTCGGCATTCATTTTTATTTGGGATCCTTTTTTGGGCGTTTTAATATGATCTCACAGATAGTCTTATTTTAGTACCAGTTTCTGTCTTGTTCAGTTTGCTAACTTCAGATTGATAAATGATCCGACATAGTGAACTAAATTGATTCAGAGGCTGCATTATTTCAGTTGTTACAAACTTCACTCTTACAAAAAACAAAAAATAGATGAAATTAAAAATTCGTAAAAATTAGTGTTGAACCGTCACACTCAGACGTCGCGAACTTCAGCCCTATGGGTAACGTTGGTTTCTAAACTTGACAGATTAGAATTTGTTTTATCAGATTTAGTTATTGACAGATGATCCTTATTTCGAGCCTATTTCAATCCACAAATCAACCTTATTTTCTTAGATTGGTGGATCAAACTGAAATGCGACTGTTTCGTTGCGTGAACTGTTTTATTACCGAATTAAGTTCTAAATAGAATCCTGGTTTTTACAGTGTACGCTAATTGCCATTCAGGTAAATGGATGTTTCCATCATGTGTCCATTATGTATACTAATGAATATTCATTACATCGACCTGTTTTATAGCTTTTTACAATTTATATCTGGAAAAAAAAGAGTTAAAAATGAGACACTTCAAAATTTTAGTCTCGTATGAAACCTAGACTTTAAAAAGCAAACCCCGCGTGCGGAACGTATTAGCTTCTCATGTACCGCAACCGGTACGCGCGCGCCAAGCATATAAGCTTATCGAGCCTGGACCGGCGCAGGTATGAGCTGATGAAAGCGCCGCGGCCGGTGTTTGCCTCCAATATTAGCTGATCTGGAGGCAACCTCCGCGTTGGGCCACCGCGCGCCTTCCCCGACACATTTTTGGCCATTTTCATTTTATTACCTTTTTCCTATGTTTTCACCTGTAATTGGATGCTATGAGAAACAAAAAATATGGCCAGCCTTCGTATTTGAACAGTGATTGTAGATACTGCACCTGCTTATCTTACTTGTGAGAACAGCAAGAAAGGAAACGAGAGACAAGGGTCGGGAATGAAAAAAAAATCGAAAGAATAGTGTTTTTTTCAAACAGTTGTCTAAACTATCGAGACATGAATTTATTATTTACATTATGTCTAATAATACAGGAATAGAATAAGACGATGCGAACGTGAATTTCTCACTTTTTTAATAACTTCACTTTCAGTATATTTTTCCTCCTCCACTGCTTTTCGCTTTTTTTTACAATATTTTGTTGTTGTAGAACGTTTTGTAAAGAAGATTCACTAGAATGTTGATCATCGCTGCAACTCATTCTTAACACTTGACTTTGAGACTCAGACATTGTATAGTTTAGAAACAAGGTGTACGGTACAACTGAAAATATATGAAATTACCTCGAACCTTAATTCACGCATGTGGATTTAATATTTTTTTCTCAAGAAAGTACCAAAGAATTTTGGGGAAAAAAATTTGTTATCCTTATTTTAATTCATTTTTAAAAAAATGCTATTGTTAAAATGAATTTTTTTTTACACTAGAGTATATTCCGAATCAAGTTTTTCTTTCCAAAATGTTACCATACGTTATAAGAGAAGCAAAAATGTTTGTATCCTTGTTTTTCCGGAGCCCTTCTATCTCGTGGAGCTCTTTCACACCTGTATCACAATTTTTGTAATAGGTGAGTGAGGAAGTAAGAAAGAGCAACTAAATAGATCAATTCAATAGAAAACCGATGTCTATCAATGGAAGGACCTTTTCTCAAAAGTTTCCAGTTGTTTTCAAACCTTTAGGGTGGACGCACTTACTATCATTCTCGCGATTCTTAGTGAAGCATTTTTCACTCTTGATTTTTCGGAAGTTTCCGTAAAAAATCTAAGCTCATACGTTCGCCTGTTAATGGGATTTTGGGGCATTAATCGCCTCAGATCGATCCCGATAAGGGATGAACATCGACCGGAGCAAGTGCGAACAACATCAGAGTTGTTCGCAGGTGAAATAAGTGCAAGTGACTGTGACGGTGAAGATAATGATAATGATGATAATGGTTGGGACCAAGTGTTGGCTGATATGAATATCATCGAGACTCCCGAAAATATAGTTGGAAGGGTGTGTGACTAGATTCATACAGTGGCATATGTCATCACGGAAGGTCTCAGTCAACATTTCTTGTCACACAGGGAATATGACGACTTTTTCCAATCTTAAGTATTGGGATTTTGGGGTGCAATAAAATTGCAAAAAATGGCACATGTGTGTGGTTGTGAAGTGGAGTCTCTAAACACATTTATTCGCAAAATTGTATTACATCCAATGGCGAATCTTTTGAACGATGACTGGGAGAATGCTATAGCTGACTTCGACGTACCATCACGTAAGTACATTAAAAAAAACTTATTTCCATTATTTTCTGTTCTTCATTTAATAATACCACATTTTATAATCTGAAACTGTAAGCAGATTTAACCTTCAGCAGAATTTTGAAATTGAATATTTTTTAAGTTTATAAAAAAAATGTTATGGAAAATTTGTGTTGAAAAGTTTGAAAAAAATTTGTTGAGAAAAAGGTTTGTTGAAAAAAATTTTGAAACAGAATTTTTTGACCAAAAACTTAAAAAAAAAAATTGTTTAGAGAAATTAAAAAAAAAATTGAAAACAATTTTCTAACAAATTTTGAAAAACGAATTTAAAAAAATTTGGAACAAAATTTTTGGAGAAAGATTGTTTTAAAAAAACCTTCATTATATAATAAGCAATTCACAAACGAAAAGTAAATAGTCAATGGTGAATAATAAATTATATATAATAAATGATTTGAATTAAAAATTAATAATAAATAATAAGTTATGAGTAATGAATAATAAATAATGAGTAATAAATATTAAACAGTAAATAGTTAATAATAAATAATAAAAAATGAACAATAAATATCAACAAATAAAGGATAAATAATACATAATTTAAATAAAGGGCATTTGACACAGCGAAATACTTTCGAGCTGAAATTTTGAAAAATGTATTAGAATACAATAAAGTACGTTAAAGTACTTCATTTTGGTAGGAACTTCACTAAAAATGATTTCCGAACGAATTGAAACTGGGAGCCTATTGTCACATATTTTTTTCTGAACCTCGAAATTTTTGGAACGTTCGAACATATTTTATACATAAAATATCGGCCTCAACCTTTCAGAACTACAAGAACCGACAGGAAACTACGTTAAATGCCGTCATTTAATAATAAAAGATAAAAAAATGTTATTTCAACTAAATCACATCCGACTCTAGGACGAGCCAGCTGTTACACTGTTAGAAATTTCGTGAAATTTCAGGCAGTTTTCAGTTACTTATGTCACTGAAATTTCATGAATTTGACTTCGAAAATTAATTTGAGGCCAAGCTCATTAATTTTCATTAACACGAAACTTAATTTTGAAGCAAAATTTATTGAAATTTCATAAAGTTGACTCTTGAATTTAGTACAATTCTCTTGGCTTCAGCAGAATTCTCGTGCAATCTGTAGAATTATCTTGAATTGAGTAGAACTCTCTTGATTTCCATAATATTATCTTAAATTCTGTGGAAGACTCTTGTATTCTGTAGAATCATCTTGGATTCTGAAAAATCATCTTAATTTCTGTAAAATTCCCTTGAACACTTTTGTACTCAGTACAAATTTTAAAAAAACTTCTAAATTCATTAGAATAAGCTTTGATCTATTTTGAATTCATTAGACTCAGTGTGTGGGGTGAACAGTTTGAATTTATCATTTTTTAGCAGTTTAAGTTGAAGGAAGCTCAAACGGGGTTCGATGAAAGTACCAGGGGTGCTTTTTGATGCTGTATAATATTATTATAGGAACCTGGGTATCTGCTAGAGCCATGGAAAGGTGTCTGAAGTAACAATTTTTAGTTTGGAATTATTTTTGCTGCTTTAGTTAGATGCAACTTAGACGGCGTTTGTTAAGTGTACTTGTGGTGGTTTTTTGGGCTGTCTAATATTAATTGACGGAAGAAGATATCAACAAGGGTCTTGGGAAAGTGTATGCGGTTACTATTTTTAATTGGACATTTTTTTGGCTGCTTCTGTTGAAGCCAGCTGAGATGCGATTCTTTAAATGTAGTAGGGGTAGTTTTTTTTTAATCTGTGTAATAATATCGTAGGGATGGGGATATCAGCTTGAGTGTTGGGGAAGTGTGTGGGGTGATTATTTTGAATTTTGAATTTTTTGACATTTTAACTTGGAGGCAGCAGAGATGGGGTTCGTTGAATGTACTGGGTGTGGTTTGTTGGGGCTGTCTAATGCTATTGTAGGTTTCTATGGTGTCTATTTTTAGTTTAAGATTTTTTTGATTGCGTTTGTAAGTCCCGAAAAAGTTTTTAGTAAGCTATAAAATAGTTTAGAGCTATGATATTCCTTTTTTTCCAACCTACTCCCTCAGGTTTTTTTTATTTCGTAAAATAAATGTGAAGGTTTTTGGAAAACACAAGAATAGACCAAAATTCTGATATGATTATATTTATGCTGAGCTCATAATTCATTGTATGCGTTGATTGGAGAAAACTGATTTTTATAATTTTGAAAAGCGCAAAAAAGCCCATAATTCTGGTTTGGTTATATGCTTAATTTCTGAAATTTGCTTCAGTGGAAGTACTGGCTGGCAGCACCTCTACCAAAAGTTTGGTTTTTTGAGAAAAATATGAAAATATATAAAATATAATAAAATATTGTGAGCAAAACATATACTCTAAAATTATTTTTAATCTTCACAAAGCATTTTCAATCAGTAATTTTTCAATGAAGAATACAAAATTCGTTTAAATATTGTATTTTACTGAATACTATTTATACGGAGTGTCTTTACAGATTTCTTGACATTTTTTTAATTCTCTGGAATTACGTAAATAAATCGTGAATACAGTAGAATTCTCTTAATGCATTTTCTCAAAATCTGTATAATTCTCTTGAAGTCTGCCAAATTCCCTTGAAATCAGTAGAATTTTCTCACGTCTGGCAGAATTCTCTTGAATTCAGTACAATTCTTTCGAGATGGACAGAATTCTCGAGCAATCTATAGAATTCTATTGAAATGAGTAGAGCTCTCTTGATTTCTGTTCAATTAACTTAATTTCTGTAAAAGACTCTTAAATTCTGTAGAATTCTTTTGATTTCAGCAGAATTCTTTAAAATTTAATGGAATTCTCTTGGATTCTGTATCATTCTTTTGAATTCAGTAGAATTCTTTTCGGTCATATAAAATTCTCAATTTAGTAGAATTCTCTTAGATTTAACAGAATTCTCTTGAATTTAGTAAAATTGTCTTGAAATCAGCGAAATTCTCTTGAATTCAGTAGAATTTTCCTAAATTAGCGAAATTATCTTGAAATCAGCTGCATTCTTCTAAGTTCTGCAGAATTCTCTTCAATTTCGCAGAATTCTCTTACGTTCGGCAGAACTCTTACGTTCGGCAGAATTCTCTTCAATAGTAGAATTTTCTTGAATTCAGTAGAATTCTTTTCAGTTTAGCAGAATTCTCTTCAACTCTGTGGAATTATCTTGAATTATGTGAAAGTCGTTTGTCTTCTGTAGTATTCTCTCGAATTACGTACAATTCCGTGAAATTCTCTTGCATTATGTAAAATTCCGTAGAAAATGTTTGAACAGTTTTGAACTCACTTAAGAATTTGTTAATACCTTTGAATCCATTAGAATAAGCTTTGATTTATTTCGAATTCATTCGTCCTCCCCATTTTTTTCGTGAAGCTCACAAGAAGTGTCGATAAAGTTCCAATAAAAAATACGATCCGCCAGAGTCATAACTAAATGATTGTTCATTCCAGTGAAATCCCTCTGATGATGTCCTTACACCTGTCTGGATGTAACATAGCTGGCACATAGGGCATAAAGCAGAGCACACAGGCCCCCTGTGACCCCAAGCATGAAACTGCTTGCTACGAAGGGCCAATCGATTATTTTGACCCGCTTCAATTCTCACATATTCTTTGATACTCCATTTAAAATGTGCCATGGGTTATTTTGTTTAAATTTAATATTTACTATGAAGAAAAATAGTGAAGATAAATTGCGCTCACCATACACATAATCATATCAGAATTTTGGCTTTTTCTTGTGTGTTTCCCAAACACTTTACATTTATTTTATGAAATCAACCCTAAAAAAACCTGAGGAAGTCAGTACAAAAAAAACGTAAGCCATAGCTCTAAACTACGTTATAGCTTACCAAGACCAACCATATTAACGTTTCGGAAACAAGCCATGAATTTAACATGAACCCCTAAATAAAAATATAGATATTTGAAAAAACTGTAACCCCAAAGTTAATTATTTTTTCAAGGCTTACAAAAACAGCAAAAAAATATTAAACTAAAAATAGATACCACAACCTTTCCAAGACATTAGTGTATATCGATATCTCTACAATAATATTAGACATTCCCAACAAACCACACACTTTTCCAAGACTCTCATAGATATCCCCGCCCCTACAGTATTATTACACAGACTCAAAAAAACCACCCCTACTACATATAACGAATCGCGTCTCAGCTGGCTTCAACAGAATCAGTCAAAAAAATTTCAAATTAAAAATAGTCACCTAAGAGACCTTACCCAGAGTCTGGAAGATATTGCCATTTCTACATTATACAGCCTCAAAAAACCACCTCTAGTACATTTAACGAACCCCGTCTGAGCTGCACTTAATTGAAGCAGCCAAAAGAGTTTCAAATTAAATATAGTCACCCCAGGCGCTTTCTCAAGACTCTTATTAGATATCCCAATTCCTACAATGATATTACACAGCCCTACAAAACTATCCCTAGTACACTTAGCGAACCCAGTCGCAATTGACTTCGGCTAAAGTAGCCAAAAAACATTTTATTTCTAAATGATCACCCCACACACTGTCTCAACACTTTATTAGATATTTCGAACCCTGAAATATTATTCAACAACCCCAAGAAAGCCAACTCTCGTATATTAAAGAAACTTATCTCAGTTACCTTCAAATAAAGCAGGCGAAAAATTCCAAATTAAACATAGTCACTTGAGACACCTTTTCAAGACTCTATTCCATATCGCTATTCTAATAATAATATTATACAGTCTCAAAAGAACATCCCTAGTACATTAAAAACCCCCGTTTCAGCTGCCTTCAACAAAAGCAGCAAAAATAGTTAAAAATTAAAGATAGTTACATCCGGCACTCTCAGAAGACTGTAGTCGATATTTTCATCACTAAAATAATATAACGCACCCCAGAAAAACACCCCTAGCATATTCAACGAACCCCATCTTAATTGAGTTCGAGTAAAGCAGCCAAAAACATTTCAAATTGAAACTTGTCATGTAAGACACCTTCCCAAGACTCTCGTAGATATACCCATCTCTATAAATCTCATCCCCAAAAACCATCTATAGTACATGTAATGTATCCAGTCTCAACTTCCTCTACAAAAGCATACAATACAGCTTTTAAAAATCACCCCTCGAACGTTAAACGAAATAGTCTCAGCTGCTTCCAACTGAAGCAGGCAAAACATATTCAAATTATAAAAAGTTCAACCCAAAAACCTTTCAAGACTCTAGCCGATATCGCGATACCTGAAATAATATGACACAACCTCAAAAAACCACCCCTAGTACATTTAACGAATCCAATTTCAGCTTCCTTGAACTAAAACTGTCAAAAAGTTAAAAATTTGATATTAAAAGTAATCACCCTACACACTTTCCCAATTTTTTTTTAGGTATTTCCATCCCTACTATAATATTGAGTAACTCAAAAAAAAACGAATCCTAGTATATTTAACAAACTCCGTCTCAGTTACCTTCGACTTAAGCAGCCAAAAAAATTTCAAATTAAAAGTAGTAACCGCATATACTTTCCCAAGACCTTTGTTGCTATCTTCGTCCCTGAAATAATATTAGACAGCGCAAAAAAACCACCCCAAGTACATTTCACAAACAACGTCTAAATTGCATTTAACTGCAGCAGCAAAAATAATTTCAAATTGAAAATTGTTACTTCAAACACCTTTCTAAGGCTCTAGCAGATATCTCAATTCCTACAATAATATTATACAGCCTAAGAAAACCACCCCTAGTACTTACATCGAACCCTGTCTGAGCTTCTTCCAACTTGAGCTGCTAAAAAATATAAAATTTAAAATAATCACCTCATGCCTTAAAAACGATGTGCGTCATCAGCGGGATTTTTGCGGGCATATGTTTGCACTTTAAAATGCACCCGAAAAAAGTGAATTGGTACTTTTTGTTAAATGCCTGCACGTGTAACGTTCACAACAATGAAAATTGGAAAGACTAATCAATTCAAAATAAATCAAAGCTTATTCTAATGAATTTAGAAGTTTTTTAAAAGTTGTACTGAGTGCAAAAGTGTTCAATGGAATTTTACAGAAATTGAGAGGATTTTTCAGAATTCAAGATAATTCTACAGAATACAAGAGTCTTTCACAGAATTCAAGATAATTTTATGGCAATCAAGAGAGTTCTACTCAATTCAAGATTATTCTACAGATTGCACGAGAATTCTGTTGAACGCAAGAGAATTCTACTAAATTCAAGAGAATTCTGCCAAACGTAAGAGAATTCTACTGAATTGAGGAGAATTCTACGGACTTCAAGAGAATTATACAGATTTTAAGAGAATGCATAAATAAAGAGAATTCTACAGTATTCATGAGATATTTATACAGAATTCCGAAGATCTATGATTAATTCAAGGGAATTCCGCCTAACTCTAGAGAATTCTTTTAAATTCGAAAGAATTTTGCTGATTTCCAGAATATTCTGCTGAATTTGAAAAAAACAGGATAATTTGACGAAACTCAAGAGAATTTCTACCAAACATAGGAGAACTCTAGTGAATTTAAAAGAATTATACACAATTCAAGAGAATTCTACTGAATTAACAAGATATTTTTACAGGTTTCCAGAGGATTATGATGAATGCAAGGAGATCCAAGAGAATTTCGCTGAATTCAAAACAATTCTGCTAAAATCAAGAGAATTTTACAAAGTTAGAGAGAATTTAGCTGTTTCTAAGACAATTCTGCTAAACTCAAGTGAATTCACGAGAATTCCACTGAGTACTCGAAAAGTCTACAAATTTCAAGGGAATTTACAGAATTCATGAGGATGTTGTCGAGTTTTGTTGATTGTGGAAAATGTCTTTTTCCATTTTTGTATCTCGTTGACGTATAAAGTTGCACCAGAGTCTCAACCTACTGCAAAAGCGATCCGAAGAGAAATTATACGAAATGAACTTGCTTATGCACACACTCTTGTCGATGGCACATGAACTGTCGACCTTCTAACGCGTGCTTCTGATTGGTTAATCTTTAATTGTTAATAACTCGGTAATTATTAACTTTAGAACACTTTTTTTCTAATTATTTTCGACGCCATTTTTTTGTTAGAATTCAAAAATACAAATATGTTTTTTGAGTACTGGGACACCCTGTATAATTCAATGTTTGGAAAAAAATTAATCAGTCGATAGTTAATAATAGTTAATTAATCAGTTCATAGCATAAAAATCAATCACCAATATTACTTGCATTGGAACATCGAAATAATTTGTATCTTACATTATTCTGAAAAATTGAATTATTCATAATCTTTTGTACTAATTCAATGAAAACTTAAAACTTATTTAAATATAATGTTGAAGATTGAATTTAGATAATTATCTCACAACACCGTAAACATTTTGAAAATCATGAAATTGGAATAATCTTACACAAGATGTAGGTTTCCTTTTTTTATATGAATTCAAAATATATTTTTTCATTTGAAATTGCATTTCAATACATTTAAATTTAGTAATGACCTTTAAAACTAATTCCAGAAGAATGTAAATGTATGTACTATAACCCTGAATTTATTTTTAAAAGATGATTTCTATTAATTTTAATTTCGATATTTTATTATAATTTTCTTTACTTTACCTTATTTGTTGATTCGACCTATACGGTTGAACAGCCAAGGCACTTGACTTCATGCACCTCCCGAGCTTCATTTTTCCTTTTATTCTTAAGTCAGCCCCATAATCATCAGTAATCGTCGGACTCGGGCATCAGACTAGTTTGATTAGTGTATGTTTCCCTCCACCATAGATTTAATGCGTGAAGTATGCGTGATGAATGATAACCGTGATGGGTAATCTGTCCCTAATGAACTCTACTTAATTTTATACTACTTATAACTACGCTCAAGCTTGCTACAGGAAGGTTGTAGTCAATGACTAGACAAGATATGGTGTCTATGGTATTTTAATGTGTTAGGGTACAAACCCCCCCAACACGGGCTCACACCGATAAATGTTTTTAAAAAAAATCAAGGTAGGTTGAATATTCAACCAAAAGGGAAAGAAGACTAAAATAAAAAATAAAAAAAAAATAAAACGAATCTCGCGAGCGGCTACTGACCACCCACAAAAGAAACTTCAGGTAGCCGTGCCTCTCCTACTCCCTATTTTGCTGCTGAGGCTTGAATTTGGGGCAGTCCAAATACTTGTGGCCCGTGCCCCTGCATTTCCCGCAGAATCTCCTGAACTCTTTGGTTTGGCCCCACATTTTAGGGGGTCGAACCGTCCTGAATTGCGGATCCGTCTTCAGCCTCTGCTGGCCCCATTCTGTCATGGTCAGGGGTTGGTTTCGGTGGTGATGCCTCTCCCTGCTCTCCCAGGGCCACCTTTCCGATCTCCTCCCTCAATTGATCGAGCAGGTTGAAGCTCGCTCCGATGGAGCTGGCTGCTCTCGACGTGGTAGGGGCGCGCCATCCCCATGCCCCAAAGGCACAAACGCATTGGCCCAGCACCGGGTTGTCCGTTTGGACTCCCTTGTCCGCCAAGCTCTTCTCTGGTGCCGGCCCTGCTGCTCCAGCCGCCCCTCCAGCTACTACCAAGCTGTTGCTGGACCCTCGTGAGTGTTGGAGGTTCACGGATAGGTCCACCCTGACCATTCCGCCTCCGACGGACCTCGCTGCGGTCGAAGCCTGTGCATCCGGCCTTCACTCTGGCCGAGTCTTTGCCTGCTTCTCCTGGCCTTTGGTTAGTGAACCTCCTGAAAAAAATGAATAAAGAACTACCATGTAGGTCGGTGTCCCAAGCTGCCTTATTTACTCGAGCACCTTTCCATTTCGCGCAATCATAGCCTTGCACGCACTACGCACACATTTTAAGTTCGCGCAATTATAGCCTTGCACGCACTACGCGCACATTTTAAGTTCGCGCAATTATATCCGCGCACATTTTAAATTCGCGCAATTATAGCCGCGCACGCACTCTGCGCACCGGAATTTACCCGGATTTTAGTCCTTAGCCTAGCGACGCCATGTTTGGCTCACGCTCAAAATTTCGCGCAAGCCTTCCTCAACTCATCGAGAGTAGAAGCGGTTACGAATTCTACAACGCTGAACAATTTCCACCTCAGAGTCCGAATGTGGCTGTCCTTCGCCGAATCCCCAGTTTATTTCAATCTCTGGGTCCTTAGGCGCTTCTTCCTCTTCCGAGTCCGAATTGTGAATCTCGAGGAGTTCCCTGTCAAGTTGAGCCTGTCGATCCAGCTCGTCTGGATCATCCGAATCTTCGCTCACCTCGTCTACGTCACGATATCGCTGAAGGTGTGACGCGTGATAACGGCCTGCTAGACGACCGTCCTGTGAAGCGAGTTTGTATACATTCGGTTCATTCCTACGATGAAGGTTGTAGTATCTGGCCTGATTTACGAATGCATGATCCTGGTATTGGGTAATTAGATCTCTTAGGTGTGATATTCTTGACATTCGAGTTGTCCAGACTGACAAGTCTTTGACAGGCAACTCGACCTCCCCCTCCACTAGACCGCGAAAGGTCCTTTGCGGACATGGCTCTCTTCCCATATTTAGCAAATCTGAATTCATTGAGGTGCGCGTCCTAATTTCTATGGTCCTGCCCTATAAATGACCGAATCATGGTTTTGAGGACCCTATTGGTTCTCTCTACCGGATTCGCCTGTGGGTGATAGAGGGGCGTAAGAGAACGGTGAATCCCAAATGCTACTGCCAATTCGCTTACGGCCTTGTTATTATACTCGGTTCCGCTATCCGAGTGTAGAACCTGTGGGGCTCCCCACCTGGTCACGACCAGTTCTGGAATGATCATATTATGGTGCTTGAATTGGCTGCCTTCAGCGGAGCCAGTTCAATCCATTTTGAAAATAGATCTTGAAAGACTATCAGGTATTCATACCCTCTTTTGCTTCGGGGCAACGGACCCATTACATCGGTCGCCACGACAGTCCATGGCTCCTGCACGACTCTTTGACCCATAAGGCCCCTTGGCTGAGCCTGTTCCGGCTTGTTTAATTGACATGTCTGGCATTTTCGAACGAATGCAGCGACATCTTCGAAGATTCCGGGCCAAAAATACCTAATCTGGGCCCGATTATAGGTCCTCTCGACTCCGAGATGACCAGATTGTGGTGTCTCATGGACCTACCTCAGTATGTCCTGTTGATTTTCGCGTGGAATAACTAGTTTCCACGCGTACTGATCGTCCATCAGGTCATCAAGTAGGGGGTTGCTTTTGTATTGATAGAGCCTACCATTCACTACTTTCCAACCGTGGTATTTATGCGGGGTGCTGATGACAGCCTCCCTACGTCTGATGTACCATTCGACCTGAATCGCTTCCATGACCGCCAGAGGGTCAGCGTCTTCAGTTTCAAACATTCGTGACAATGCATCTGGTACGTGATGCATTGCTTCTTTCCGATGAATGATTTCGAAACCATATTCCAGAAGATCCAAGGCCCAACGGGCTAACCTTCCGGTCGGATTCCTCAGATTATAGAGCCACCTTAGGCTACTGTGGTCCGTGATCACAGTAAACCGGTAGCCCTCCAGGTGGTCACGGAATTTCTTCATGGCCCAAACGACGGCCAAACATTCTTGTTCCGTAGTTGAGTAATTACGCTCTGCGTCGGAGAGCACACGGCTGGCGTACGCGATTACGCGCTCCTGGCCATTTTGAACCTGAGTGACAAACACGCCCAGTCCGAATCCGCTTGCATCCGTTTGGACACAAAATGGGACATTGAAGTCCGAATACGCCAGAACCGGTGATGTCGCCAAGGCTACCTTCAAGGTTTGGAAGGATTTCTCCTGCTCGTCTCCCCAAGAGAAGTGCACATTCTTGCTGGTTAGACGAGTGAGCGGCTCGCAGATCTTTGCGTAATCCTTGATAAATTTTCGGTACCAAGATGTAGCACCGACGAAGCGGCGCACCTGCTTAAGGGTTTCAGGACGTGGGTAGTCCAAGATCGGACTGACTTTATCATCGTCAACAAGTAAACCTTCGTGGTTCACCTTGAATCCCAAAAATTTTACTTCCGACTGACAGAAATGACACTTGTCGGGGTTCAGCGTGAGCCCAGCTTCAGTCACCCGGTTAATTGTCTTCTCTAACCAGTACAGATGGTCCTCAAAGGTCTCAGGGGTGATGACCCTGTCCATCAACCTTTGAAATGTTGTCGGCGCTCCCGTGAGGCCAAACGGCATACGTTTGTACTGGTAGAATCCCTTACCTGGGACTGAAAAGGCTGTTTTCGATTTACTATCCTCGCTGAGCGGGATTTGATGATAGGCTTTGTTGAGGGCAATCGTGGATATGTATCGAGCTGCGTTTAGCCTCTCTAATATTGCGGTCATGAATGGTATCGGGTATGCATCTTTCTTTGATACCTCATTTACTTTACGGAAATCGATGCACAACTGATACCCTCCCCTCGCTTTACGAGCCATAACGACTGGGCTACTCCACTCACTGTCAGACGGTTCAATGATATCCTGTTCAATCAGGTCACTGGCTATCTCTATCAAGGCATTACAGATCTTTGGTGACATTCGGCGATTCCTCTGCCGTATAGGCCCATGACCGCACGTATCGATCACGTGCTCCACGTATTTTGCCGCAGGCAACTTACTTGGCTGGCGAGGAATCACCCTTTTTAGGAATTGGTCCAGCCGGGCCTTCTCCGTATCTAAAAGTAAGGCGATGCCCTTACAAGTTTTAGGATCTGTCTCACTCGCTGGGCCAAATGCAAATTTTATAATTGGCTCGTCAGCCAAACATAATTGCCGGTCCCTCAAGTGCATGACTATCCCAAACTTTTCGGCAAAGTCCATACCTAGTACGCAGGTATCTGCTAGACCAGGTATAATTTTTACACTCATGAAATGCACAGTTCCCGAAAAGGTGATCGGCAAATATGCCTCCCCTATGATAGTTTCGATGGTACCATTGGCCATCATAGCGGCGCCCGACTTTGCGTAGTCAACCGCATGTCCACGAGATTTTAAGATCTCTAAACCCGCCGATCCGATATATGTTTGTGATGAACCTGCGTCCATGAGTGAGTAGAATTCGGTACCACCTATTTCTATTTTGATATAGGGTGGCGACGAGGTACCGATTCCGAAGATGAAATCGACTTCAGGTTTTTTATTTTGATTACCCCTCGTGCCCCCATTCACGAAGAGTCCATTGAGTCCGGAATTCAAGGACGGTTCGGAAGTGAAACGACGAGTTTTCTTGAACGTTGAATTGAAGAGTTCACTCTCCGGCTGATTGGCTGTATTGATGGTTGAATCAAGGTTAATGCGTGGCCTACTTTCCGTAGCCTTGGCTGAATTAGACTCCTTCTGAGTCGTAGAAACGTGAGCCGACGTGCTCGTGTCTGCTTGGGAATCGCAGGAGCAGCATTGACCCCACTTCTGCCCTCCTTTAGCGGTTTCCCCTGCAATAGTCTGAATCACAGTCCTGCTTCACCCTGTCGTCTTTTCCGCAATTGTGGCAGAACTTTACCCAAGCGGTTGGGAACGACTTCCACCTGTGGTCATTGGCCGCGCAATTAAAACAGGGGGTTTGAGCTTTAGGCTCCACTTTCGGCTTCCTAGCCGAATGTTGATTTGGGGCCTGTGACGAACTTGAAAGTTTAGTTTTATCCACTGGAGACGCTTTTCCTTTGTCCTGGTTAGAATTGTGATTCTTTGAGCCATCGCCAGTCGCCTCCTTCGTTTTATTTGATGATGGATTATTTTTATCCATTTCATGTAAGAGTTCCACGAGCAGATTCGCCAGGAACACTATCGTGGTATTTGAACTGTTCGACTGGGTTCCGGACCTCTTACTGGTCACACCAGACGGACTTGATCGCTTACAGTATGCCAACTCCAGGAAGAGCGATTCTTCCGGTCTTGGCGGGAGGCGTATCTCTGATTCAGGAACGGAGGTTCGTTCCACCTTCTTGGCCAACCGCATTAAGCCGTTGTAGTCATTAAATTCGAAGCGGCAAATTTCCCTGCGCAATTCTGGTTTCATGTTTCGGTACGCCCGATCCATCTGCTCTTCTATAGTGACAGGCCGCTGGATCTTCAGGAAAATTCCCTGTAGGCAGATCAGAATGTCAGTGGTTCCCTCGTCCGGCCCCTGAAACCGGGAAGAGACTTGCTCCTCAAGTCGCCACTGGTAGCCCGAGTCACCATACATTGTTAGCAATGAAGCCCTAAAATGGCTCCAAGTGGACCAACCATGGTAGTTCTGGCGGAACCATTAGAGCGCTAGCCCGTCAATGATGAACGGGATTGCGATGAGCAGCTCCTCGTCGCTGAGAGCGGAAACCGTTCGGCCTTCCTCTACACGAGCCAGAAAGTTCTCAACACTCGTCTCGTTGTCTCCCGTAAAAACAATTCCCCATTTCTTGACTACCGAATCAAGAGTCTTGGGCGGACCTCGGCTACCACGCGCGGCTCGCGAACCCTCACCGTTCGTCTGTGACATGGGTCCGGTCCAGACCGGACCCACGGGCGATATTCCCGTTTCTGCGAGAATGTTTTGATTTAAAACTGCCATCTGACTCAACTCCCGATGATCGCCATACTGATGGTTGGCGAATCCGGACGACCGACACCCGTGTGGTGTCCGTTGACCGAAGGAAACAGCGACTGGCTTTGATACGACCGGGCTGAATCCTGCGTTTAGTGGTGCCGAGCTACCTATTGTTGAGGTAGGGTAATCCGGTTGAACGATTGGGGCTCGATCTACCTGCGGTGTTGAGTGACTGAAACACCCCAGTGGTTGGCCGGCCCCGAACCGGCTTGGATTATTCGGCTCATACGGTTGATTGAAGTGGTATGACTGAGTCCATCCACCATACTTCGGAGGGGCCTCAGGTTGTCGCTGGGTGAAACCCTGCCCATTATTTTGAGGCCTCATGTTAGTTCCGGGGTATCGCGAATCTCTATATTCCGGCATCAGATCACAAGCCGACGAAACCATAGGCCTACGATCGTGGGCCGGCGAACTCACCGAATGGTGCACGATTGTCGGGTGAACTGGGCCTAAGCCCAAGCCCTGAGCCAACCGAACGTTATCAGGTCGCAATGACTCCGGAGAGAACGTGCTCTGCCGCCGGAAAGTCTGAAGCCCGCACGCGTAACTCCCCACCGAACTATACACGGACGACTGGGGCATTGAAGTTGTTATTGAAGTTACAGTGCTTGCTACTGCATCCCCAACAACAGATAGGGGATACGCACCCACCAAGTCAACTGAACCGGGCTCCGGTCGGTGCCGTGCCTGACTATTATGTCCACTGGCTCCCTCCTGGAATAACTGGCGGGTCGCCGACAATACCTCCCGGTCCAGCCGTCCATTCTCCGCCATGTCCGAAGGGACCGGTCCTTGACCCAGCTGCTCCAGTAACCCGCTCACAATCTCGGTTGGGTTAATTTCGGCCCGAGCCTAGCCCTCCTCGCCTTCTGGGTCATCCAGCACCGTCCAGAACACACCCAGGTCACCCACCGCTCTACGGTGTGACCTCAAAGCTCGATCACGAATGACCATTAATGACCATTCTGGGTTATGACCCCGCTCGGTCAAGAAGTCTCGGAGTTGATTCTCCGAATAATCCATTATCGTGGACATACGGTCATCAGACTCGCTATCCGACATTTTGACGCTATTTTATTGTTGAATAGTAGTTATTTAAGATAATTTTTAGTAGTACTATCGAGTACTGTTCCTTAGTCAATTGATTTTATCGAGCAGCGTCGTCCTACCGACTAACGCTTTATAAACTTGAGAATTTATTTGAGTAAGTTACAGCCGAATCGGTTGTATTGGTTGACGACGCGAATTCTAGACTTATTAACCGGAAACCGGAGAACTCAATAACGATTTTGAATTCTTCAAGGAAGTTCGCTCCCAAAATACAAGTACGTCCCATACTGGGTACGACTAAAAACTCCAGTTCACGAGTGACACCCATTGCTTGAACAGAAAGTATACGCTTACCCAAAACCGGACGCGATCTATTGGAACTAAATATTACATTCGTCGGTGCAATAGTCTGAAGTCGCAAAGGGGATCCCATTGAACGTAGTGTGCTCACACTGATAAAATTCGAGCTTGCACCTGAGTCAACCGTGGCCTCTACTGGCCTACCACGGATTCTGATTGGTAAAATCATTTTGCAACTGGGTCAATGCTGGTCACAGTTGATTATCTTGATATTTTAGATTAATTCAAAACAACATCCGATATTCTATTCGAGAGGGAAAGCGTTAATTGGGGTCTGGCTCCTAAGAACCCGAGTCGGTTGAACTTGTCAAGATTATCATTATACTAATGTGCGATAACACAGTAAAATTTGTACATCTGATAATTTACAGATAATTGCTTAAATAATAGGTTACATCAAGTTTCATGTAATCAGGTTAATGTGAAATTTTATATGGTAAAGGTGAATTGTATGAAATTGCAAAACAACAATTCAGACCAATTCTGGAGTCCAAATTATTATTTTGATTGTCATAATTGACCTCCGAGGTCCAGCTATGAACCTGTTATCTTCATTAAACAACAATTCGGACAAATTCCAAAATCCGAATTATTATTTTAAATGGATATAATTCACTTAAAAGATGAATTTTCTTTCGCTTATTTATTGTTCATCCTTAATTAATCAACAATTCGGATCATACCACTTCGGATCCGACCTATTGCTAAAACATCGATAACCGACCTCAAAGGTCAAGTTGTTGATTCTTTATTCCCAACAACAACAGCTCAGATTACTTTTAGAATCCGATTATTATTTTAGGTGGATTTGATTAAATTCGAAGATCCATTCTTTTTTCTTTATTTATTTTGTTTATAATTAATAAGCAGTAATTCGGATCATAACCCTCTGAATCCGAGCTATTGCTCAAGTTTACATAGCCGACCTCAAAGGTCATGACATTTCTCACTTATTTTTTTTCTTTTGGTAAACAACAATTCGGATTATACTACTCAAATCCAAATTATTATTTAATTCAAGATTGTTAATCATTAATACCAATCGGTACTTTCATCCATTTACGAATAATGAAGAACAATTCGGATTATCATCTCAAAATCCGAATTATTATTCCCATAGGGTATGACGAACCCAAAAAAAGAAATTATTCATTGAAACAAAACAACGATTCGGATTGTTCTTAAAAATCCGAATTATCATTTTATTTTATGACTGTTGTCTAACAATTCAGATTATTCTTTAAAATCGGAATTATTATTTTGGACCTGATCAAGATTTACTTTTTGATCACTGAGTGCGTACGATACTCGGCCTTACGGTCAAGTGAATCACCGATCTGCATGACGTCACTCATGCTCCACGTTGACAGGCGCCACGGGTATAACCGGTTTAATATAAAATATATATATATATATATATAATTATATAAATTTTTATAAATATATATATATATATATATATATATATATATACAAATTTATAAATTTATAAATAATAATTTATATATATTTTATATATAATATATTCAAAGTATAACCCTGAATTTATTTTCAAAAGATGATTTCTATTAATTTTAATTTCGATATTTTATTATAATTTTCTTTACTTTACTCATTTGTTGAGCGCCATCCAATTTTCATATAAAAAATTAGAAAAAGTAACTGAACTGATTTTGTTTGACTGAAGGCCCATGATGAATGAAAAGAACGTTTTTGGTTATAAAGTTAACGAATCCACTCGACTAGCTCATAAGTGGAATACGGAAGAGGGGAGAGGTCAGGGGTGACGTCACGCGACAAGTAAATTAAATTACTCAGATTTCAAATTTTTCTATAATCCCAAACAGCTTAAATCTAATACATTTAGAACACTACTTTTGCTTCGAATCTGAATAATTCAACAGTTCAAGCTAGGCGCGATTATTCGCGATTATTCGCACATGAAGTGTTAGCGATGTACGTTGGTAATGTGGCCATTTTCTAGTAATTGATTATATCAACAACAACAAAAAACATCATAACCCGAACACTGATCACGAGTTCTAGTTAACGTAATGACACGACGAATGCAAGTGATGTTCAATTGATTGATGGTTTATAGCCAATATGAGTGTCTACCACTCCGAAATTCATTCACCGCACCGAACTGACATGGCGACGATAGGTTAGGGACACGCGGTCCTGCTACGAGATCAAATAATCCGAAGAAATCACGAATCAGACATATCGATCACGACCCGATAAACAAATGTCATACTCAGATTTATTTCACCGTTTAAACCCGAAAGAAAATAAGAACCACGAGTCCGACCATTAAAAATGCTTGTTGATGCCAACGTATCCGCATGGATCCACCATGCTCCGTATATGGATCATTTTACAATTTTTGATTACACTTTTCCACTAGTAAAACACTCGAGAGGAACATGGAACCATACCTGGTAGTCGGCGTTTGCCTCGGTAAAACCCTCGTCCGGTCATTCTTTTAACTTTCGCTGGAGTTCGATTTTACTTTTGCTGAGAACAAGTGCTCGTGTTTGATTCAAGATACAGAATGAATTTTCGGTATTCACTTCCGCCTTCTTTGCTGAAAACCGGAAAAGCGTTAGTGCGCATGACATTATTCGTCGGCGCGACATTAGTACGAATCTTAAACTACAGATGGCGGCAGCTGTACAATTCCCAGCCCTTCGCAATTGCCGGCGGGACGTCGACTGCAGTGCTAACCGTTTCGCCTGCCTAGCAGACGAATTCGTGACTCGATTCGCTCGCTCCGGTTCGTTTACTAAAGGACTGCTGGAACCTGGACGTCTTGCCCCTGGCTCAAGTGTATCCGGGACTCTATTCCAGACACGAGCCAGGGTTCCTCTTGCTTCGTGGTGCGCGTGACGGTTTCCCCCCAGCTCATCCGGCCCAATCTGTAGTGTCGTGTGTTATTGGCCGAGTCGTAGGGCCACGTGGTGATGTTTGTGTGTGTGTGTGTTGGCTCGTTGATACGAGCCACGTGGTGTACATCATATGAAAAATAAAAAAATAATAAAAGAAAATTAATGTGATCAGTGATTGGATTTACATACTTTCCAAGCCCAGAGTCTGACAATTTACGTTGCCCGATGATCATCTGATTATATAACCTCCAAACTCAGGTGACAGTTTTCTCTTCTATTATAAATTCTACCTGAATTGTTTAGCTGCACGAGCATAGTCAGCTTCCGCCAAACAATTCTCACTGTTCGCAGACAGCTTAATGAAAGTGTGATTCTGTATCTTGCGATCAGTAATTTATTGAATATTTAAGAAAAATTCAATTATTTTGTGCGTGGACTATATACCACGTCACAGTACACATTAATTAATCATATCACAACATAGAAAGTAATAAACAGTTATTTTCAGTGAAACCTTCGAATAATTTTTACTTCATATTTTTCTGAAAATTTGAATTAATAATAACCTTTTAAACTAATTTCATAGAAAAGTAAAATATATGTACATTTAATATTGAAAGCAGACTTTAGATACTTATCTCACAACATCACAAAACATTTACAAAAATTATACAATTGGAAAATAAAGGTATTTTAAACGCGAATAACTTTTCATTATCAAAATTATAGCTAATATTCAATTACATAGCCTTCAAGTCAATAATCAATTTATGTACATTCTCAATTCAGGCAAATTAAAATTTAATCTTGATGTAAGTTAATATTGCTAAAAAAATTAATCAGCTCATAATTTATATCTGTACACGATATAAACAGAATTAAACTATCATTTTCATCCAGGCATGCAAGTAATTTTTACTTTACATTTCTTTTAAATTTTCACTTTCATTTCTGAAAATTTGATTTATTAGTAACCTTTCATAGAAATTTGTTAGAAAATTGATACATATTTAGTATTTACATATAATTTTAAAAATTGAATTCAGATAATCATTTCACAACATCACAAACATTGATAGAAATTACATAATTGGAACAAAGGTATCTTATATGTGAATAAACTCTTATTTTACAAATTATAGCCAATAATCAATTACATAACCTTAAAATAAATAATCATTTTATGTTCTTAATTGGAATAAATTAAAATTCAATCTTCATGTAATTTAATATTGTGAAAAAAATTAATCAGATAACAATTAATCAATTAGTTCAAAAAATAAAAAGCATTAAACTATGTCTTTCATTGAAACATTTAATTAATGCTTGCTTCACATTTCTTTAAATTTTTACTTCCATTTCTAAAAATTTAATTTATTCGTAAACTTTTATACTAATTTCAGGAAAAATAAAACATTTTTACATATATTTCTGAAAACTAAATTCAGATACTCATTTTACAAAATCAGGCACATTTGAAAAATTACTTAATTGTAAAAAGGGTATTTTAAATATAAATAAACTTTTATTATACAAATTGTATCCAATATTCAATTATATAACCTTCAAGTAAATTATCAATTTATGTTACTCAATTTAGAAAAAAACTAAATTTCAATCCTTATTTAATTTATTATCGTGAACAAATTAATATCTAATTTTTATTAAAACATTCAAATAATTTTCAACTAATTTTTTTTTTTCAATTTGAACTTCCATTTATGAAATTTTGAATTATTAATAACCTTTGAAACTAATTCCAGAAAATGTATGTTTGAATGGAATAAGTTAATAACTGAATAATCAGTTTGCAACATAACAAGCATTGAAAAGTTATTTTCAAACAAACATACATATCATTTTTACATTATATTCTTCTATTAAATTTGAAATTGCATTTCCATTAATTTAATTCATTGAAAAAACCTTTCAAAAAAATTGAAACAAAATTAAAATATCTGTACATATAATTTTGAGAATTCAATTAAGATACTTGTTTAACAACATCACAGACATTTGAAATGATTATATAATTGTAATAGACGTATTTCAAAGAAAAATCAAACTTCTATAAAAATAATAGCCCACATTCAAATTACACAATCTCAAAGTAAATAATAAATTTATGTTACTTAATTGCGAACCAAATTTAATTCCAGTTTTATTTAATTTAAAATTTTGAACAAAATGAATAGACTAATAATTAATTAAAATGTTTACAACATAAAAACCTTAAACTATTATTGCCACGGAAAGATTGAAATAATTTGCACTTCATAATTTTTTAAAAGTTTTAACATTCGTTCATAAATATTTTATTTATTAATAAGCTTTTTGAATGATTCCAAGAAATTTAAGTTCTAATATAATCACTTCAGAATAATATGTATAATGATAATTTAAAAAATTGATAATAAAATAATGTTTGACATTATTTTAATTGAAATGTTCAAATAGTTTTCAATTTATATATCTTTTAAATTCAAAATTGTATTCCTTAAAACGTATGTCTACATAATTTTGAGAATTGAATTCGTATAATCATTTCAGAACATCATAAACATTGACAGAAATTACGTAATTGGAATAGAGGAATTTTAAATGTAAATAAACTTTTATTATACAAATTATAGCCAATATGCAATTAGATAACCTTAAACTAAATAATTAATTTATGTACTTACTTGAAACAAATTAAAATTCAATCTTTATGTGATTTATTATTATGAAAAAATATAATAAGCTAATAATTAAACAATAATTTCAGGACATGAAAAGCATTAAATAATTATCTTCACTGAAGTATTCAAATAATTTCTACCTTACATTTTCCTGAAAATTTGAATTATCAATAACCTTTTGAACTAATTCCAAAAAAATTGAAACGTATGTACATATGTAACGTATTTACGTATTGTTCATACGTTTGCACGCATGTACAACTTTGAAAATTTAATTCAGATACTCATTTCACAAGCTCAGCAGCATTTGAAAAATTATGTAACTGGAATGCGAGTATTTAATTAAAATTAAAATCAACCGAAGTATACGTGACATACGACCCTGTCACATACGGATAACTTTTAAAAGAAAAATTATCCTTATCCTAAAGTTTTTGAAAAGTTTGAAAAACTTCATACACTATACACAATATAAATTATAAAGTTTTTCTAATGCCGCAAGTGGAATTCTATCTTTGAAGGACAGAAATTTGCTGACAGGGCATCTACACATGCGACTCAACTCGCTCACGTGCCTCCAAGTGAAGTCTCAAGATTATAAAAAATTTTTAATTACCAGCAAACACCTTTGGAAAAAATAAATTAAGCTCCGCAATTCAAGCTCAATACAAAATTCATGATTTCAGGTATATCTAATTTAAAACTCTGAGGGTAGTTTGAGTAGTTTAAGTAGTTTAAGTAATGAAATGACATATCCTGAATGAGAGAATGAGAAAGAATGAGAAAGAATGAATTTCAATGTAAGACAGAATGAGAGAGAAGATGAAGGATGATACAGTGAACGACCTTTGGTAAAAATGCACACATACATATGAGCATCAGAACGTTGAATCAGGCATAAGCTAAGCTAGAATTCACACATGCTGTGTTTTGCACTGCACGTATATGGAAGGAAGAGGGTATCTCGATAGCCATTGCACGCACACTATCAAGCGTCAACTCCACTGAGTCGCCTCGATGATGTAGCACAGAGTCAAGCGTTCTCCATCTCTCCCGTTCTCCATGCTATCCCTTCCCCTGAAACTACCCCGCGCCAAACCACCCTCATAATAGGCAGATTTCGCAGGGGCACAACTTTGGCAGGAATAGTCCGATTTTAATGAAACTAAAACTGGAAACAACATGCAAAATTCCACATATGACAAAAGGGTTGAGTTTAATATATTCCTAATCGGGATGAATCACTTGACCCGTAATTTATTTCAGAAATGGAATTCATCGAACATAAATTCCATTCAAAATGAAGAAATAAATTGCGAATGTTCCAAACTTAAAACAGCTCAGCAAAATTCCAGTCTATTGGCAACATCCTGTCCAATTCTGAAAAAGAGAACAAAGAAATTGTAGTCACAATCCTTGTTGCAACAATTGAAAGAATGAAGGTGACTGACCCAACTCAGGCCACTTGAATCTTGCTGTCACTGCAAGTAAATCGGCATGGTAACTGTCACCACCGAAATCATGCCATCTCTCTAACCAATCAAAATTGTCCACCTCAAATTCCTTCCCACCATATTCACCCTGCGATGCACCATCGAGGCGCATCGACCATAAATCAATATTGCAGTTTAACGGGGATCTTGGTTCGATCAAGATCACTCCGGAAATTTTTTACCTTTCCTCACGGGGAGAATTCTACTCGCCCGTCCGCGGTTCGGAACTTTTGTCACTTACGCGCAAACTTATGTCGAAGTCTGGGATTCAAACAAGAATTAAGAAATTAGAGTTTTAAACGCAGCCTAAAATTTAATAGCTTGTCCCCGGGAAGTGTAAAGAGATCTTGTCGTGGGAGCGTGAAAAGAACAATTGGGCGGACGTAAATAAACCTCCCTCCGACGGGTTAAATCGAATCGGAAAAACGTAGACGGAAATTTAAACGTACTTCCTCTCCCTCTTTGTTCCATTCGCGCAAGGTCAGTTCAACGCTTATATGTGTATGTATGTATAAATATATATGTATATATAAAAGTTTGTCATAAGGACAACCGCAGGATTTCGCCGGGAGCGGGTGCTAATCTAAAAAAAATTGCACCCGCTCCCAGCGAAATCGCGGTAAAATTTCAGCTGTAACCACGTCTCACGACCGTAAGATGGTTGGTTACAGTCTGCGCGAACTCAATACGATGATGCGGCGAAAGTCTCGTGCACCCTGAGGACACGGAGCGACCCAAGGACGACCGCCTTCTGCATTCTCCCTGCAAGTGTCTCAGCATTTTGTTGACACGCAGGGATGCTTTTCAGGCTATTAACAAGTGAAACCTTGGCACCTCCAAGAGCGCCAATGATCAGGACGATTAGCTTAACAGAATATTCCGGGTATAACCGTCGCAACTCCCTCATAAGGTCTTTATACCTTTCTTTTCTTTCTCCTTCGCTGTGACGTTTTTGTCCGCTGGTGCCGAAAATTCGATAACGAACATGGTTCATTTCTCGAAGTCAAGAAGAACCATGTCAGGCCTCGAGTGCGCAACAGAAACAATTGTCGAGAATATGAAGTTCCAATATATGCGGCACTTCTCATTTTCGACAATTGACTCTATTTCTCTAGGGGTGTTCAGCGGAGAGGTATTTGGGCTAATGCCGTAAGAGTGACAGAGATGGTAATAAAGCACTCTCAGTGCCGCATTGTGCCTTTGGATGTAGGTTGTTCCCGCATGAGCTGGACAACTAGATAGTATGTGTCCTAGATGCTCGGGGTGTTCTAAACACGCTCTGCAGCTATCATCGGGAATATCTTGGCTCAAAATGTGGCGACGGTATGCTAGAGTGGAAATGACACCATCTTGACATGCCAAAATGAAGCCCTCTGTGCCCGACTTCAATCCGGGTGATCTAAGGAAAGCAAACGTCAGCTCATACGACATCGACTGATCTTCCACATTTTTGTGGAAGATGCCGTGCATCTTCTTGTCGAGGAGCTCTTCGCGGAAGTTTTTCTCCTGTGCTTTCTTAATACGGGCCTTCAGAAGTGAGTATTCAAGATGGATAAGATTTGATGCATTTCGCTCACCCCTGATATTGAAGTCAGGGCCGAGTGTTTCAGCAGTCTCTTCCGCTGCTTTGTAAAGAAACGCCCCTTTGCCTACTTCTTCGTGTTTTCTGACCATTTTAAGAAGAGGATCTTGTCCATTTTCGACAATATGTGCTGTACCCAGAATAATCCTGTTGTGAAGACATCCAAGATTCAGTATTCCACGACCACCTTGACGGCGTGAGATGTAAAGTCGTGGAACAGAAGACTTAAGGTGCATGCTTTTGTTCATGTGCATGACCTTTCGGGACCCGATATCGAGGGATCTCAGCTCGTCCTTCGTCCATGGAACTACTCCAAGTGAATAGAGTACTACTGGGCGGCAAGCATGTTCGTTGCAGATACTTTGTTCCTCGCCGACAGTTCGGAAGACCATATCTGTCGGAGGAGACGTTTGTATCTGCATCGGAGAGTATCCTTTATAGATGTTACGTCCTGAATGCGGCTTTGTGACACGCCCAGGTATGTATAGGTCTCTCCAGCGCAAGGGTGTCGTATAGCGCTTCTGTCAACGAGTTCAGGATCTTCGGGGATGCCGTTAAGTTCTCCTTTCTTCAAATTAACCTTGGCGCATTTCTCTAACCCGAATTCCATTCCAATCTCTTGAGTGTACTCTGTGGCAATTTTTAGAGCTAGATGAAGTTTCTCTTGATTTCTAGCATAGAGCTTGAGATCATCCATGTAAAATACATGAGTTACCTTATGCTTTCGAGTTCCAGGTTTGCCACAGAGGTACTCTTCGGAATGGCGAAGTGCGAGAGATAGTGGCAATAATGTGAGGCAAAAGAGGAGAGGGCTCATGGTATCGCCCTGAAACACACGTCTCTAAAAGGTGATATTCTTAGTGATCACACGATATTTTCCAGATAAGATGGTAAATCTGGTTTTACGAAGCGGCATTAATCTCTCTATGCATCTCACGATGTGTGGATGAACCTTTAAGCTTCCCAACAGACAGATGATAAGTCTATGGGAGGTTGAATCAAAAGCTTTTCGGTAATCTATCCAGGCCATCGATAGAGATAGTTGATAGGATGCTGCATCTTTACAGACACATCTATCGATGAGCAGGTTCTCCCGACATCCTGCTACGCCTTTCTTCGAGCAACGTTGTTCATACATCTCTCGCCACACAGGTTCAATTGTCCGAAGAATCCTATCATTTAGGATGGCTGTGAAGATCTTATACAGTGTGTTCAGTCAAGTTATTTGCCTGTAATTCTTAGGGTCAGCTAAGTTGCCCGTCTTAGGCAGGAGCACTGTGCGCCCTCCCACCAACCACTCCGGAATAGGCTCTTCCGACTTTAGATATGAGGTGAAAATTCGGGCCAGATGCTGGTGGGTAGAAGGGAACTTCTCCCACTAGAAGGTCTTAATACCATCTGGTCCCGAAGCGGGAAAGTTCTTCATGCCTCTTAATACGTTTTTCACCTCCTCGGTTGTGATAGGTGGGCATTCTTCCTCAGGTGTTATGAGGGCATTGCACAGCTCCTTGAGGCTATTTATGTTCTTTGAGTCTTCTTGAAGTGGATGCTGGACCTCGTAGACTTCTCTCCAAAATGCTTCGACCTCCTCTGGTTTGGGCGGATGGTCGACAGTAATTGGAGGGTCTTGGAAGAGTTTAGATGGATCAGATGAAAATTGTTGATTTTCTCTGACCCACCTCTTTCTCCGCTCTAGACTTTTCCTAGCGTTAGATAGTATTCGTATTCTGTCAACAATATGCTGTCTGATGGTCATTAGCTTTGATTTGTTGATTGTGTGATGACGGATCCGCAGTTCGCGCGCGAACCGTCGAACCTTGGCAGTGAAATTCCTGCCAGATGTTATGTAGTCAATCACACACTGAATGCGGGACGCGTACTGTTTAGCCCAGCCTATCTTTGTGCTGAGTTGATGCATTCTTCTTTTGGTCTTATGATCAACCGTTGGTTTTGTTTTACGGCTTGCATCTGCCAAAGTTCTCGCTGCATTGTACACACCACAACTGATAGTCCAGAGGTAAGATTCTTCGGAAAAATCTCCACGAAGTTCATCATCCAATTCAGTCAGATCTTTGGGCTTGGGAGAAACCTGAATGTTGATGTTTCTCTGGGTCCTGAAGCATCGTTCTTCCGCTATTGGATGCCTGTTCGCGGTTGGTCTCAGTGTCGCCTCTCTTTCTCTGTTGACGGCTTGTTCTGGATGCGGTTGAGTAGGCACTGCGCTTATATAACCTCTTTTCCGGAGGTTCTCGGCATGGTTTCGCAGACGTTGTTGCGAAAAGTCTGAGAGCTCTGGGTGTTTCTCGCACCACAGAGCATGCAGTCGTGCCATGTAACCTTCTCGTTCAGGGACAATACTAGCATCGTAGCAAACCAGCAGGCCGTCATTGAGTTGATCCGTCCACTTAAAAGTAACAAGATTCCGCCGGTCAATCGCATTGACTCCGTCTTGATTGGCTCCCCCAACTGTACGGTAGTCGGCATTGTTGTCCGACCCATTGTCGGGAGCCCTGCGCGTTCGATTGTTTTGAACCGCACTTACTACATTTATGTTTGGTGTTGTCATTATTGTTCCCACGAGCAGCTAGGGGAAGGGTTCGTCCATCCTTGTGGAGCCCCGCATGCAAGGATAAGGCTGTATACTCTGAGAGTCGCCGATTTCCCAGAATCACCGTTAGAGACACCTCACCCAGGTGACATTCAGCTTTCGGCACGGTTCTCACGCCTTCGCTTGGAGGTTATTCCTTCGGGACTATCCCTGGACAATTGTCCGCGACTGCTTATTAATTATTGTAACCATATTCAGCAGAAAACCTTGGTACAGGGACCCTCTATCCGCAACCCGAGGACGCGTTCGGTGGCTTTGTCATAAGCCCTTCGGTTCTATTCCAAAGGAATCGAAACCGAATATATATATATATATATATATAATTAAAAAAAAAGTTAAACAACCACCGCAGGGTACCACTAAGAGCAACCGCCATCTGGAAAAAAATGTCAATGGCCCCCAGTAGAACCGCGGCAAAACACACCCATGGCCACGTCTCACATCCGTGAGATGGGTGGTCACAGGGCACGACGAAATCACAACGACAGGCCGGCGAAACCCTCGTGTGTCTTGAGGACACGAAGCGACCCAAGGATGACAGCTTTCTGCATCCATCTCGCAAGAGCCTTGGCATATTTTTGGCACGCGGGTATGGCTTTAAGGTTACGAACCAGCGATAATTTCACACCTCCGAGAGCACATATCACAAGAACAATCACTCGTACCGAATATTTTGGGTACAGTCGAAGCAGCTCTCTTTTAAGGTCTTGATATCTCTCCTCTTTTTCTTTCTCCTTTGCAGTGATGTTGTATTCGGATGGAGCCGAGTATTCGATCACGAATATAGTTCGTTTCTCGAAGTCTTGAAGAACAATTTCAGGCCTCGAGTGCGCAACGGAGACTGCTGCCCGAAAATCGTAGTTCCAGAAAATCTGGCACTTCTCGTTTCGGACAATTGACTCTATATCCCTTGGAGCGTTCGGCAGGGCAGGGTCGCGACCAACACCGTAAGAGCGACAAAGGTGGTAATAAAGTACTCTTAGGGCCGCATTATGTCTATAGATATACGTTGTTCCTGCGTGGGTCGAACACCCCGATAGTATATGTTCTAGGTACTCAGCGTGTGCATGCCACGCTCTGCACCTATCACTGGGAACTTCTTGACATAAAATGCGGGCGCGGTATGCTAAGGTGGAGATTACACCGTC